>JBBPMF010000211.1:0-19316 GCA_038090175.1 Austroboletus eburneus | reverse complement strand
CCGGTCACGGTCACGATCCCGATCGCGGTCATCATCAGGGTCTCGCAGGAGGCGACGATCGCCCGCACGCCATGCCCATGCCCACAGTGCACATGTGGCTCGTCCTGCGTATTCGTACCCAGCGCCTCTTGGTCCGCCTCCCTCTTTGTCTGGGGGGTACGCGCCTCCTCCAGGGCCTCCTCCCGGGCACGGACAGCAGAGTTATCCGTATGGGATGAACTATACGCATTCGGAGAGCAGCACGCACGGGCCGGTGGGGTACCCCCATGCCCATGCCCATCACCATAGCCATTCCCATACCCAGGGTTCATACCAGGGCGTGTATGCGCCGGACGCGCAGGGCTATGGGTACAATGCTCCTGGGTATGGGGCGGGGTACCCGCAGCAGCACGGGTACGGGTACGACAATGCGCCACGTACGTCTGGCGTGTCATGCATTTTTGCGTGGGTTGATCATGTTGACAGAACCGTCCTCGTCGCCGTATTATGCGTCGCATGCAGCTGGTGGTGGTGGAGGAAACGGCGGGAGCGGGAGCGCGGGAGGCAAGACGGGCATCGTGTCGACGATCGAAAACGTGGCAGGCAAGACGACGATCGGGCAGACGTTGGAGAAGTTGACTCATTGTGCGTATTATTATTATTATCTCGTTTCTCTGACTAGAAAATAATGACGGGTTTCTTTTTGGGGTGAAACATAGCCGGGGGCTCGTTGTTTAACAAGTTCAAGTGAGGTGGACTGTTTACTTTTTTTTTAATACCTTCGTTCTCGTGTTCAGACGTAGTCTGATCTTTTATATGTACCTTGTTCGGAAACATGACGGAATTCATACGATCATGCATGATTACATTCCAGGTTGCGTGCTGACATGCGCATTGCTGTCTATGTAGTTTAAAAATTTAACGAGTCCCATGTAAAAATCTCGAATGTCCTAGTCATGAAAAAAAAAAAGAAACGACGAACATGATGAGCGTGACGTGCATGAGGTGTGCGTACATAAATATACAGGGCATAGCGATACGAACCCGCCGGATAACCAAGGAGACGACGGGGAACTGGGACGTGTACCTGAGCGGGGTAAAAAAAAAAAACCAAGACAGCAAAAAAGAATCCCTATTTTTCCGCAAGCAAGAAGGAGCAAGAAAGAAGTGGTCGGGGATCAAGCCATGACGAGCTTGCCGACGAGGTACGTCCCCCCGTTGACGAGGCCGAGGTTCATCACGTCTTTTCCGCCCAGTCCGACGGCCGGTCCGGGCAACGTGCCCTTCCATCCGCAGGGGTGGTACGGCAACAGGCCCACGTTCTCGTCCCACGAGTTGCGTTCCTCGATCCATTCGTCCGAGGACGGGTCCTTGTACGCCGTCACGGGCGGAAGAGGCACGGGCGTGGCCTTGGTGTACTCGGCGGGCGTGATGTTAAACCCGGCGAGGGACTGGGGGATCCACTGAGACGGCGAAGGGGCGCGACGACGGCGTTTGGCAGGGGCGTTTTGAGTGGGCGAGTCAGGTGCGCCTATGTCGGTGTCGCGCGTGCGCTTGTTGGATGCGCGAGGAGCGTCCAGAGGGAGAATACGAGGTGGTTCGGT
This sequence comes from Austroboletus eburneus, assembly GCA_038090175.1. Classification (NCBI taxonomy): domain Eukaryota; kingdom Fungi; phylum Basidiomycota; class Agaricomycetes; order Boletales; family Boletaceae; genus Austroboletus; species Austroboletus eburneus. The sequence continues at coordinate 17,733 of JBBPMF010000211.1, read as the reverse complement.
GGGAGTGCTGGAGGAGGCGTTGGGCGTCATCTGGGGTCTGTTGGCTGCGTTGACGGGTTTGAGGATGCAGCGCTTGACGTGTCGGTTGAGGTTGGATGCGACACCGAAGCGACGGTTGCACGTGTCGCACTTGAACGCTGGAGCACGATATGATTCAGGAGACGGAGAACGGGAGAGAGAGGATTGCTCACCTTTTTCGCCGGTGTGGACGAGCAAGTGCTGTTGGAGAGGTGAGCACGATCTACTTTAAAGCGTCGAGGATGGCGCGGACCTTCCTGAGGGTCGAGGGTCTGTCGAACGACTTTTCGCACATCCAGCAGGCGTGCTTCTTCTCGCGGGGACGGGGACCAGACCCTTCCTGCTTGGATGTGCGGGAAGCTGCACGGGAATTATTTGCACAGGCATTACGGATGGATTGGGTGATGTCCGAGCTCGTCGCGGGAGCGGTGCGAGACGGGGAGGTGGATGGGGTCGGGTAGGTGGGCGGATCGAGGTGGGCGGGCATGGGGGACGGGTCGGGGAGGTTGAGGCAGTAGGACTGGGATTTATCGGAGTGGTAGTCGTAGTGGAGCTGTGGGAGGAGGAAGGGAAGGGATTCAGACCAGTCGCAGTGAGAATGACCGCCAGCGATCGTTCTGAAGCCGGAGAGGGACGGAGGGATGTCGAGGGAGTGGAGCGGGGGCGGGAGCGGGAGCGGTGTCGGGGAGGAGGACGGGGTGGCGTCTTGGGCGTAGGAGGAGGCGTAGATGGAAGATCGGTCGAGGAAGCGCGGGAACGGATCCGGCGAAGCGCAGTGGTGCGGTCCGGAGTGGAGCGCGACGTGCTCCGGGTACGACTGCGGCTGGAAGGCGGCGAGCTGGGCACCGCTGGCACCTTGCATCACTACTACTATGAGGTCGAAGGGGGGCCAGGAGGAGGGGATGGGGACTCGGAACTCCTCTGGGCTCGGTCTTGTTATAACTAACCAGTTACGAGAGAGAAAATTAGCATTCAACTTCAGCGGCGCACGCGACCTCCTCCTCCTCCTCGTCCCCCCCGAAGCCATCGAAGCGAGGACACGCCCCCCCAGCCCCCTCTCACTCGACGCCGACTTCGCACATCGATCGTGATTTGATGGGCGCCGTCCAACAGCCAGATAAGACGCACGCAGAACCATCCCCAGCCACCGATCCCATTCACCACCCAGATCACGGCGGAAACGGGGAATACCATCTTCGGTCGTCCCTTGCCTCGTGCCTTGGCATCGTTCGCTTGCCAAGCATCGATTTCCCTTTTCCGCGCGGACGGAGTGGGTTCTATCAAGCCACACAAGCACACCACGTTGAGCGACGATCCCGGCGTTTTTCTTTTCTTTTCTTTTCTCTCTCTCTCGCGCGATTGGAAGGGACATGTTTCGACAACGTCCGCTGTGCATCGCCCCCGCGTGGCATCGACGCCGGATCACAGGGGCAGGGTCCATTACCGATACAAGTAGCTCCATTCCTCCACCAGCACGTCCATTCAGAGCGATCACAACTGGAATCAGCCTGATGCATTTGGTCGGCGTGTGTTTGTCCTTGTTAGATTCCAAAGTCGTTGCCCAACTCGACCAAACAACTTCGTTCGTCCGAGCCCATCATTATTACTCTCGCGCAAACAACCGCCGTAATCTCTTCCTTCGTCCTTGCTTCAGAAATGCCAATTACGTCTCCACAAAAGACTGCTATAGAGGAAATTATCGAAATTATCATATCTACTACGCCAGGGCGTGGTAAACGTCAACTCTCTGCCTTGTTCATGGATTTAGTCGATAGGGCAGACTGGCCCGAGTATTACGAGGTACTTTATTCGATCCACATCCTTGCCCGCTTTAGAGTCAAACACTGCATCCATACAACCTCCTACGCGCCCGCTCTTTTTTGTCTAGCTCATTCCCGAACCGCGATGCATCAATGGCGTCAGGGCAAGTGTGGATAAAAACCGTTACAAGGACGCGATCAACGCATATACCGACCTATCCCTCGTGTTCTGGAATGCCCTGTTCTACAATGAACCAGGTAGTCAAATTGCATCAGACGCCGAGACCCTCAAGGTGAGTCATCCGTGTTCCTGTGCATATTTTCCGAGGACCACCACGGGAACCTTGTTTCTCTTTTTTCCTCTACCTTCCACTCGCAGCTTCTCCTTTTCTCACCCCCTTTCTTTCGCTTATTCCCCCCCCCCCTCCCATCCCGATCTGAACGTTGTCGCTTCCCTTTTTCGTAGAACGTGTTGGAAACTGAATGGCAGAAGCGGCCTGTACTTCCCGCACCACGACACTCACCACCCCCTTCCTCGCCTCAAAAGGTTCACGGAACGCTTGCAACTGCTCCGCCGCAGCCTGCTCCGTCCCAATCAACCCATTCCAATACTAAACAGAGAGCGACGGCGGAAGTGGCCGCTGCGTCTGGAAGCGTGCTACAAGCCCACGCGCCCACAGAACCCGCAACACGACGTGCCACCTCCCCCGTGCCACCCTCCCCCGAGATGATGGACGTGGACGTGCACGGCATGTCGCCTGAGCCGGACGCCCAAGCGGACACGACTGCAGGTGCTGGAACTGGAGACGACAGAGACGGCGATAACGAGGCGATCGTCCGCCAACTCGAGAAAAGTTTGCCGCGTTGGGACGGCTTTGGGGATCTGGGATGGATGTCCGAGGTGACCCAGGTGCGTTCCTCTCCTTTATGATACGCGCATGGAGCGCTTCTTCCCCCTTTGTCGCGCCGTTCTGTTGTTTTCTGGTTCTTTTTTTGATTTAGCGCGCGATGATGACATGGGTTATTACGCATATAGGAGCGACGATTGGAAATCGTACTAGCGATCAAGAGCCACAAGGACAGCGTGTGCGTCTTGCCGGCGATCTCTCGAGTTTGTGGCTGACCAAGTCGTGAAATTGAACCCGTGTCCTGCAGCGGAAATCGTTTAGCTGTTGCGCTTGAAGTTGTTCCCGAGGAGCCCACGTCGCCCCTTTTATCCTACCAGGTAAGGTCGACCCATCGCCTGTTTGTGGCTCACCCATTCTATCATTTCCGCTCCCAGTCACCCTTGTCCCTCAAATTGATCGAAGTCCGTGTGTTTTTGTGTCGCGCATGCCCGAGTTGGATGTACTTACCACAAGTGCATTTGTCCTAGACACGCGTCCAATCAGCATCGTACGCGAATTCAAAAGAGTTTGACCTCGACATGGCGCGCTTGTTTGAGAAGGGACGAAGGTGGTACGAACCATGTACGGAAGACTATGGCCGTGTGCTCGTTCTCCAGGTAAGTCCGCATCACCTATCATTGGGATCGTACAATGATGTATGGATTGGCACGACGTACACGGGTTTGTGTACGGACTCGGAAATGATTCGCTAGCGGCTCTACCAGGCACTTACCTCTCCCTCTCCGCCCGCTGGTCCTCCCTACTCTTCTCCCACCCACTTTGCGTCCATTCGCGCCGGCCCCGGTACCGCACGTCCCCTGCATGCCGCAGCGGACGCGGACGGGGTGCCTGGAATCACCACCTTTCGCGTTTCGACCAAAGATCGTACATTCGTAGACGAGGTGCAATACAAGGGATGGTCGATTCGACTGGCGGATTGGCTACATTTGAGCAATCCGGACGATCCAAGTCGCCCCATCGTCGGGCATGTGTTCAAGTGCTGGATCTCGGACGAAGCGTTCGTGGTGTTCTCTTCTCGTCCCCTGCCCTCGTTGTTTTTTTGCCTGCCTTCTATTTTTTTTCCACTCCTTTTTGTTCTTCTCTGACGAGGCTGACGGATGAAAACGGCACAGGACGAAAAAAGGACAACCGGGTCTTTCGATTTGTTGGTATTATCGGCCCGAACAGGTAAATCCACCTCTTTCCGTCCGCTTTCTTTTTCTTATCCACCGCGGTGATGTAGACATTTCACCCGGCACATACCCAATTCATGGACAAGGAAGCTTTTAAAACGAGTATGTTCTTTTACTGATGTGGTATTCATGCGCTCATGAAGCAACCTCGTTCTCTTCTTGAATAAAAAAAATGAATATGGGGAACCCCGACGTCCATCATGCACGTATGAATGAAAAAAAAAAACGATAGGCCTCTTCGCAGACCACCCAGTCGAAGACGTGATCGAAAAAATCGCCGTTCAATTCACCGCTCGACACATCCGCGGACGTCCTCGTCCTCCTTTTTGGCATCCTGGCTGGCCCCTGTACGTCTGCCACTCGCGTTACAATGAGCGCGAGCGGGTGTTCGTCAAGATCAAGAACTGGGCGAGCTGCATCCCAGAGGAGGTGCGGAAAAAGGACGACTTCATGCCCATTTACGGGTTCGAAAAGGTGGTGTATCCGCCCAAGGTGCCTAGTCCGTTTATTGCGTCGGGCGTGAAGGGCCCCGGGGGAATTGGAGAGCCGTTGGAGAAGGCGGAGGACAAGGTGGAGGGAACGGGTCGGAAGCGGACGAGGCGGAATCCAGGGGGCGAGAGCGCAGCTGCTGCTGCTGCCAAGACAGCGACTGCTGTTACTGTGCCGCCGACGCTGGGGTTCGCTCAACAGACGCAAGCGCAAGCTGCCAAAGCACCACCTGTGGCTGTCCATGCGGGCAACGGGGACACTAAAGACAGGAGCATGTTGACCGCCCTAGGCGCGCTGAGCATCCCGCCGATCGTGGACAAGTTGCCACCCGAAACGAGTGCGTCGTCGTTTCTTTTTCATTTCATTTTATTTTTAATTTTCGTCGGCTGGCACCACCTTGCAGCGGTGCATTTCGATCGTTCGCCCGACACCAACGAGTTGTTGTGGTTCGCTGCGCCACCGTTGCACGTTGCGCGTGCGTCGGCGCCCAAGCATAGTCTGACGTATCTGGCTTTTTTGGCGCGGAAACGGATGGAGCGGGAGGGCAAGGTGGACGTGGAAGAAGGCGATGGCGAGGAGGAAGGAAAGAGGCGACGAGTCGGTGGGCTTGCGGTGAGCGAGATGATGCGGGCTGCGATGGAGGCTTGTCGTTGAGACTCTCAGTATTGGGGCGTTTTTTTTTTTTTCGCTTTTGCCGCCTGGGATTTCGGGTGACGTTTAGGTAGCTGTACCTCTGATAATGTGGAGTAGCTATGTGCTTATTCACACATTTGCGATAACTCAAATCCACTCAGTATCATGTTTCAGAAGTAGGCAAGTGGTCGATTTGGGTGAGGGCATCGAGCACCCACTTTTTTTCCGGTGACGTAAAAGACGAGAAAGACAAGTCAGAGGACGATCTCTCTTGTCGGCAAGAGTACGCAAAAGACGCAAAAATAGTAAAACCAAGCCTTGTTTGCCCGTTGCCCGATCATACCACATGTTTTTTTTTTTTCAAAACTGACAGACATCGAGATGAGCAGGCGTCGTGCGTTTTTATTTCACGTCCCGATCTCCATCGTCTTTGAGAATCGCCAAGGTTTATCAAAAGAAGAAGCCTGGCGCATACGATCGAATCGTGGAGTCGGTGCACGTGGGTGAAAGAAAAACAAGGAGGAACGAGAACGAATCGCGTTTCCCCAGCGTCGACAGGACGTCTTTGTCTGCACGCCTCTCACGTCGCTGACGCGGGTATCGACAGATCGCAACAAACCAATGCATCGGCCGAGCCCATCGCTCGCTTCACCAGAACGTCTCCGACTTTCCGGGTTGGGTCACGCCGAGTCTTGTCGTGTCGATTCTCCATAGCCGCTTCCACACGTCCGGGTGGCGTAGTCGGGGACCCGGATCGTCTTCTAGACGAGCGCGACTCCGAGTACGCCCGGTCTGACATGCCAAAGTTTGTCACCAAAAAGCCCAACTATCGTGACCCCGTCGCTACGTCGAGGCGAGCTTGTATCCACCATCTGCCGTCGTTTCCCGAGTCGTATAGATGGTTTCGTTCGAGATGGATCATCCACGAGGGTCTGCAGAGTCGTTGTCCTTCTCGCGATCGGCCAAAGGCCAATAGTAAAGGTGCTCGTCTCACCCTTGAATGTGGTCCTACAAAGCGCCCGACCCGCCAGACGAATATTTAGCCGAAGGTGATAGCCTAAAAGGTGTCCGTCCATGTCGTAGACGTGATACTGCACGGAAAAAAGGTTGGTCGATGATTTTACGTCTCGAAAGATCATGGTGTTGGGTGTATGGTCTGCGCCGCACTCGTGGACGAAACCTGACTCAAGACGTCGCGATCCACGAGAGTCGATCTTGGCATTGCGCCCATGAATAATCGATGTCAGCGTCGTTCCTAGAACTTGGATTATTTACTCTAGCTCTTCCCGATCTTCTTTGAATTTGCTCGAACACCTCGTGCCGAGAGAGACCGATGGAAACAGTCCCTTTCTGGGAAAATCCCATGACGATTCCCATGCCATTGTCCTCGACGGCGTATCGGTAAGACGTCGAAGCGAGGTTCTGAAACGAGGCGCACATAAGAGACTCGAGATGTCCTGTCGGAAGAGGGTGGTGCTTCAGATATGGTTCCAGCCCAAGGCGAAATACACGCTAACTTGGGCTTTGACGTTGTTCGACGAATTTCTGCCATCTGCATATCAAACGCTTCCTTGGACAGCCTGGTGATGATAAGAGATAAGCAGTACAAGCCAACTGAACGGTTGTTGCGGGGTCTAAAATATCGGAGTCGGACAGAGTTTCGCTTGAAATCGCACACAGTGATATTTGTCCTCCCCTTCGTCATTTGGTGTCACCGGTACCACATGCCACAACTTTCGTACCCCACCGTGGACCGTGTTACGTCGACGAGAAACTTGTTGCGACGGAACGATTCTGGTTGAGAGGTACATGGAACACCTCCCTCGAATTTGCTTATTCATGCTGACACGGAATCCCTTGATTCGTTCCGTGACGACGGACAGACGACGGATGTGACCGATGTCATCGCAAACGTCAACTCCGGTGAATCGAGCGTCCCACTGTAGCATGGACATCAGAGCAGCCGCGATGATACGACCTGTATCAGCATTATCTTGCTTTGGAAAACCAGTCTGAGGTCGACTTATAGAAGTTTAAATGGCGAAAAACACGGACGGGACGCTGCCGGAGTTCCCATTCGGACACGACTCTAGAGTTTGATCGAAACTCATCAGAGTCCAGTCATAAGTATAATACCTTCCTGAAAGGGGTTCAAGTTTCTGTAATGCGGCACACCCGAGATGTGTCGGCCGGCAACCGGGCAAATAAAAAGCTCCTACGGCATCATGATTCAGGGTATGTTCTTGAAATATGCTAGTGATTAGAATACTGGTCATAAATACAATAAGTGTAGCTGATAAGTATTCCGTGGACCCTACTATGGTCCTTTAAACGAGTCCAAAAGTCTATGACCCTGGTATACATTGTTTCGCGAGCTACAGTCCATCAAATCATATCATCAGGATGTATTCATTTACCCGAAGCCATGGTGGTGCGTCTATTGAGCATACCGACTCGCATTCCGTATCCGCTCTCCGTAACGCCAGAATATCCAGGGCCTGAAATTCCACGGAACTCTATCAGTCAGGCATAATTTTCGAGAAATCGACGCTTACGCGGGGCAACCTATGGCGATAGCAGCCGCTGCGAGGACGGTGTTTCCTTTGCCGAATCCGAGTGCAGAGTACATTGCGGGAGCAAACAGAGGAAACCCGCAGCCAGCCAGCGAGCGGAGGCAAGATACGGCCGCGATTGCTGTAATATTTATGAGCAAGGAATACGATATAGATATGCCGTGCGAAGACGTACCAGATGCGGCATAGAGTGTGAACGCATCGACGATGTACGTCTGAATGCACTGAAAGTTGAGGATGACGCCTGCTCCGACGACTGCGATTCCCTGTTATTTCGTTTTGCGTCAGCCTTTCAAGAGGCACGAGATTCGAATGCTGGGTACCCACGATGTCCACCGCTATCCAGGGGCTATGTGCTTCGACAGTCCATCCTGAAATAAGCAATCCTATAGGAAGCAGGGCTGTGCCTAGAAACATGGCAGCTATTGCCAAATGTAAGTACTCGGTGCTGAGGCAAATAAAAAAGATACCAACGTAATCTGTATTCAGGTTTCCCGACCCCGTCGTTTTTATCTTTAAAATACTTGTAGAGCTTATCCAGCGTTTTTGCATTTAACTGTGACGCGCCAGACAGGCCAATACCGAGCGCAATATAATGTAGGCCGGCTATGCCGACAGGCTGGTGGTAAACCCCCTCAAAGATGGAGGGCATGGTAGTCAAAAACACTACGCCAGTAAGTCAGGCATTACGAACAACAAAACTTGGTTCCACTCACAATATAACGTTCCGTAAAGATATGCCATGTATATTCCAAGTAACTGGATGATGGGCTCTTTGGCAAAGAGTGCAAATGGCCGCACCAGCGACTTGACCATAATCGTTTTCAATCTGACCGTTATAATCAGGGGACTGTCATATGAATCTTCAAACAACGATACTCACGAGCGATCAGTTTTGCCATCAAAAACGGTCCGCACTTCTCTGTAGTGCGATTTTTCCGCATCCATCGACTTTCTTATTTTTTCAGCCTTCCTCTCCAAGAGAAGAGGTGCGTAAGCTGAGAGAAAATCTCATAAGCAATGGACTCGTCGACCAATAATCACTGAGCTCACTCTCTTTGAGGAAAAACAAGCCCAACAGCTGAACAATCCCATCAGCAATCGTCGTCGACCAAAACTAGACGTGCAACAGATTATCGGAATATGCATCATGATCATCAGAAGAATGAACATACCACCCATCTCCAGGTCGAACGCTCTGCGATCCTAAGAATGTAATATTGACGGCCAGTGTGATTAAAGACAATGAGGGACTTACCAAGCACCTGTGATTGGACCGATTACGGGCCCAAGAAGTGGGGCCAGGGAGTACAAAGCAACAGCTTGACCACGTTCTTCTGCGTGCCAACAATCGCCGATAACACCACCACCGACCTGGGTTACAGTGTCAGCGAAATCTGACAAATATGAAACGCAGCATCTACTACATACCGCAAGGGGTGCACTACCTCCCAAACCAGCAAGAAAGCGGAACGCGAGTAATTGCGATTCGTTCTGCGCGAATCCGCAACCGAGATTCCACGCTAGGCGACTTTGAAATCAGTGTGGAAACGAGTTGACGTCATGATTACTCACCCAGATACCAAAGGTTGGCGAGCTGGAGCACCCGAGATCGACCGTAAATTTCACTCAAAGGAGCGAGAAAAAGAGGACCGATGGCTGACAGCCGCTCGAGTTAGATACGAACCTAAAAACATCGGACTGAACTATATTTACCGTAGGCAAGCACAAAGATGGTCGTAGTAAAGGCGATAAGCACAGTGCTGTGGACACCGAATTGTGCGGCCACCTGATCTGTAGCGGGAGCGATCATGGAAGAGGACACGGGGCTGATAAAAGTAAACCCAGAGACAATAGCAGTTGCGGCCCACTTTCGCCCGAAGCTCCAGCTTAAGGAGTGCGTGAGTATCAATCTGTATATCGAAACATGTTATCTAGCTCACTTTCTCGGGTTTTTGGGATCGTCTGGACCGTCCCAATCGACGACTAGTATGCTCGTGGTGTCTTCCGAGTCTGGTGATGGCTCTGTACTGAACGGCCGTCGTGGTGGACTTTGTCTCAGACCAGATATGGTATGCAGATCATTGGCTTGTAAAGTCGTGGTTGGGGAAACGTCGACATGACGTTCCGCAGATTTTCCAGCCGAATTCTGCAGAGAATCCATGGAATGAAACGTTTAGGGGGAAAGTTGTAGGTGAAACTCACGTCTGCGGTTGGCTTTATGTAGTGTCATTCATGTGATGGGGGATTACCAGAGCGGATGACTTCGGATTTATCGGTCCACTGGCATGGTTAGTAAGTTATTACAGACATGATATCCGTTAGGTCTCTTCGGGGTCATATCTACATCAGATGGCTGCACAGTTGTCAACCTGTACAGCTGTGCGTGATCGAGGAACTACATGCAGCCAGCTGGAAACGTTCAAACGTTGAATGAAGTGCTCGGCTAACTACTCCGTCACGGAGTCCGGTGTAAGCTATAAACTGTAATCACTCGTGATTATGTAAACATTCTCCGGTTTACCGGCCCCCGGGCCCGTACATCCAATGAGTCCCCTTAAGAACCTCTCCGCTGTGCGTACATTCACCAACCCTGGGACCTGATTTCATAATGACGTTTTCATGAGTTGGTCATTTTGGGTTTATGTACTTTTCGTCGGATACTCGGACGATCATCAAGACGAGCGGCAGTTTATCTAGCTATCTCCTTTTTTGTTCTTCTCTGACTTCCCTGTTGAACCTTACTGGCTTCGTGCAAAAGACGCCCCATGATGCATTTGTGGTTTGGAGAAATCACCGGGCGAATCGTACTATGTTCTTTAGCCAGTGAGTGTTGCGTCGTGTATTGCAGCATCGATAATGACATGGGATAGCACTACTACAGACATAGACAATGATTTTGTGTCAAAGGTAACTAGCCTCACGACTCAACGTCGGGGCCCGGGTCTTGGGTCGCTTTAAAACGTATGCACAATGACTTGACATACCGGCGGATCCATATAATCTACTGGGTCTGGGCTCCGTCTCGAAAGGAGTTTTATTCGAATTGGCTCAGCGTTCAAACGTTCAAGCTCCAACTGGAAGTCTGTTAGTCCCTTTCGGTACAATCGTCTGCTTGGATCGTCGTATCGTAAGCCTGGTCGTATTACAGCCCATTACGAACCCAATGAGTACACATTATTCATTGGTAAAATGAACGACAGACAATCATTGTTGGTGCTTTCGAGGGTCGTGAAAAAGTGTTGCATGAATTGCCAAAAATCATGGCCAACGTGGGGATCGAACCCAAGACCTTCGCGTACCTAAGCACTCAAACTATTGCAAGGGGCCCAGCAATGGCTTGAGTACCAAGTATTAGCACGACGCTCTAACCAACTGAGCTAGTCGGCCGGTGTCTCTTGGAAAAAGATTTGCCAATATGAGGGACAACATCAATTCTATGCGTAACCGGAATTTCCATTATTGATCACACCGTAAGTCAGAGTCATCTCTAGCACAATCTGTGGTTCAGCATACTCAGTAAGTAAGTATCAAAAGGTCTGATTTCTGTCAAGATAGATATCAAACAATCGTATTATATTTGGACTAAATGGCTAAAGATCATACATACATGATTCAAACCAGACGCTTTGAAAATCTTTCCCCGACTGCACCCACGTGCAGGCACCTCCCTCGTCATCGCATCGTGTCCCATTTTTGGAGGGCGAGTCTGGTAGAGGTGAACGCTATCTAGCCTGAACGCGCCGTTGCATTGCACGCGCGCTCCTCGTCGTCATCGAAAGGATGGTATGTCGACGCGGTGATGCGATGCACGGATGATGGTAGCGTCGACGCACCTTCCGTGTCGCGTGCTCAGTGCTGACAGTCGTCATCATTGAGCTCATTAGCACGCCATCCTATCGTCCGTGCGTTCGTTGTTGCGGTACAGTTTCGGTCGTGTCAAGGTCGTGTTGACATTGGACAATGGAGAGTGTGCACACGCTGACTCTCCTTTTGGATCCAGAAAGTCAACTACGGTTGCGGAAAATCGACCGGGTCTTATCAACTGATAATTCGGCGTGACCACATAATTTTAACATACCTTACTTTCCAGTATTCGCTGATTGCAGGTCTACGCGTTTCGTGCTGCGTGTCAAAATGCCTAGGGTTCGTAGCTGGAAAGCGTATGTACATGTAGCGTGCTGATACTAGTGCGCTGTGTGGGCGAAAATCGTCAGGTTTTCCAATCAGAAACTGCACTCCATCTGTCGGGGAAAGCTGCGAGGGTGGGTTGTGGAATAGCTGCGCTTGTGCTTCGGCGAGAGTGGAGCTAACTTAGCGCCGGCGAATGTCTCAGGAGTCGACCGTTGTCGAAAGCGGTGGGGACTGCTGTACTGGAGGCCGAAACTGCGGGGCCTTCGAATTCGCTTCTCACGCGTAGAGTTTATTTTGTACGCCGCAGGTCTCCAGCCGTGTTCCACTAAACATCGCAATGCAAAAACGCCATTGGTTCCATAGCAAGTTGATTGCGTGAGTAAGTCGGTTATGGCCCTAGGTTACCAAATTCCTGTGTGTGTACTCATGCACTGCCAGTCATGCAAGCGAGGGAACCTTTCAACCCCTGGCGCCGAATGTCTACTATATAAGGTACGTATTGAAGGTCATTTTATTATATCATTCAACCTCTCTAGACGAGTAGCAGATGAAAGCATTTTCTGCGCTTGCACTCCTCGGAATAGCAGGGTCTTGGATTGTCCAGGCCGCCGGCAGCTCTGGCTGTCTTTGCACTTATGGTCAATCCTGTTGGCCCTCCGCGTCCACGTTCGCGCAACTGCAGTCACAGGTATCTCAACCACTCGTCTACCCACTCCCCAGTGCCTCTGCGTGCTACCCGCCTTCTGACCCTTCGGGGAACTGCTCTGCTGTCCTTGCGAATTGGGATGACGGCAACTGGCGTTCATCCTTGCCTGGAGCGATGGAGGCTCCGAATTGGGAGACATTTACATTCCCGAACGGAACTATTGAAGCCTGTTACCGCAACACGTCTATCACGGGTATCTGCGAACAGGGGAGCGTTCCCGTCATCGGCGTTGATGCACGCTCGGTCGAGGACATACAAGCTGCCGTCGCGTTTGCTGTGAAAAATAACTTGAAGATGGTTGTCAAAAACACTGGGTAAGTAATATCACACATGGTCAAGCCTGGCTGATTGGTACTGTTGACGAGCAGCCATGATTATCTCGGGCGGAGTGCGGCTCGCGGTTCATTTGTGGTGTGGACGCATAACATGAAAAACATCACGTACAACACCACGTTCGTGCCCCAAGGAGCTCCTCCAAGCGAATCATACGAAGGTATGTTTCGAAATTCTCCTTGCTTATCTTTTTCTCATTACCCTTCCTCCTGTTTTGCATAGCTGTGACCCTTGATGCTGGTGTACAATGGCTTGAAGCATACGCTGCCGTCAACGAGTACGAACGTTTTATGATTGGCGGTGTCTCAATTGGTGGTTCTGTCGGTTCGTCTGGTGGATGGCTGGCGGGTGGAGGTCACTCTGCATTCTCGCCCAACTACGGACTTGGTAAGACTCAGAACAATCATCTAATACATTAAGGCTGAGCAACTCGTTGAAGGCGTTGACAATGCTCTGGAAATATCTGTCGTTCTCTCTACTGGAGAGTTCCTAATTACGAACAACTATCAAAACGCGGACCTCTTCTGGGCATTACGCGGAGGCGGCGGATTCACCTATGGCGTTGTCACCTCTGTCACCTACCGAACGTATCCATCATTTTCGGTCCAAGTGTACTCATACAACGCAAACATCACAAACTCTTCCATTATATCAGAGTTTGTGGGGAACTTCCTACAGTCCCAATCCCAATTTACGGATGATGGTTGGGGTGGGTATGGATCGATGTATGGGCAACTATTCGGTTTCATTTACGTGGCGCCCAACATGACCAACGAAACGGCGGTTGCTACGACTGAAGCCTGGCGGAACTATTCGGCTTCTTTAGAACCACTTGGTGTGGTCGCTACTGAGGAAACTACATATGTTTCTTCTTGGTATCAGATAATGCTGGCAGAGGAGTTTGCTAGTGGCTCTGAGAATGGTGGAGATCTTATGTTTACATCTCGACTGCTGACACGAGACAGCATTGCGGATAACTACACCGAAATCGCGGAAATCCTCGTCAACTGTGATTTTAGTTTCAAGTACGTTTCGTGCCTGCTTTTCTTTAGACTGCACCGAAGTTTGAATGTTCAACGTGTAGCACGATCGCTGGAGGTAAAGTCAGCCAGATTAATCCCGACTCTGCTGGGTTGAATCCTGCTTGGCGACATGCTGTCGTAGAAGCGATGTGTGGAATTGGTTGGGAGGAGGGCGCGTCCTCGGGAGAAATTCAGGGGCTTGTTTCGCAGCTCAAAGAATGGATCAAGGAGATGTACGACGTCACGCCAAACGATGGCGCCTACTTCAATGAGGTGCGTTCCCCCATCGTACCAGGGCAAGCATGTTTTGCTTACTTTACTATTCCAACAGGCATCCTTGTACGAAATCGACTGGCAAAAGACCTTTTTTGGTTCCCACTATTCGGATCTCAAATGTATCAAGGACATATACGATCCGTACAGAATGTTTGTTGTTGCGGAGGGCGTTGGGTCAGATGAATGGAGCGCGAACCTGACATGCCGCTATTGAGTCAATCGGCCCCAACATGTTACTTATTTGCGTGGCGTACAATATTTATTAACTGATGACACAATCTGGAAAATGTTTCGAGTTGGCCGAAGGTTACTCTTAGGAATTTTCATCTCACTCAAGACCTGACCCCCTGCAACAACGGAAATCCTGTTGGGAGTGGGAGACACATCAACAAGTTGAAGAACAATTTAGTGACCACTGAGTTCTATAGCCCAGCGTGAAAGCCCTAAAGCGACTAAGCTGAGCCCTACCAGGCTGGGCCGTGTGTAGTACCTGTCCGTGGTATGATTCAAATCAAGTTCGACACCAATTAGTATTACAAGCCAACATAAAATAATACTGATCTCGTTGAAGCAATTGTAGTGCGATTGAAACAGGTCCCCAGATTTCGACAGAGGGTAGTACGCCACGTTCTTTCAGTACAACAGCTTAGTCAATAAACACTACTTTGATATGTCAGACGGTCTTCTCAATTTCTGAAAGTGACTGACAACCGAATCGGACCCGGCCACAGTGTAGTGGTCACTACTATAGTCCGACGGAGTTCTGATGGGGCCACGGCATTGGGATGATCCGACGGGAATCCGGCTAGACTCGGTTGACTTCGAGTACATAAGACCTTGGCTAGTTACTAACTGGGGGTATCCTTTACGTACTAAGGTGCTTGGTCTAACCCAAATTGATTGTCATTCGGAGATGAGTGCGACTGCAACAGCACAGCGTCATAGTGGCAGTCACATTTTATTCTTGCTTCTTCATGTCGATCACACAGTTATGATGCGCTCGATGGAATGACTGTTGCATTTTAAAATTATCCCATCTCAGATGGTCAGTGTTTTGAAGAAAGTGTCAGGTACTCAGACCCTGTACGTCAACAGTCAGTCAAGCCGCCAACTTCTGATCTGATGCATCATGGAGGTGCACCGCCCATGTCGTACCATCATAGTTCATGGACGAGGGAAGCCGAAGTTTCATTCAATATGCGAAACTGTAAGTATTTAATGTCCTCGAGGCTCGAAGAGAGAATAAAAAATCATCCCTTCTCAGCCCAATCTCTTCACTAGTAAGAAGGAGATGAGACGGTTCTCTGCACTTGTCATCTTTGGGATGGCACCTTTAATAGTCCAAGCCAGCAGCTCTGGCTGTCTTTGTATCTATGGTCAACCCTGCTGGCCCTCCGCGTCCACGTTCGCGCAACTGCAGTCACAGGTCTCTCAGCCGCTCGTCTATCCACTCCCTAGCGCCTCTGCGTGTTACCCGCCTTCTGACCCTTCAGGGAACTGCTCCGCTGTCCTTGCGAATTGGGATGACGGCAATTGGCGTTCATCCTTGCCTGGAGCGATGGAGGCCCCGAATTGGGAGACATTTACATTCCCGAACGGAACCATCGAAGGCTGTTACCGCAACACGTCCATCATCGGAACATGTGACCAAGGCAGTGTACCTGTCATCGGCGTTGATGCGCGCTCGGTCGAGGACATACAAGCTGCTGTCGCCTTTGCAGTCGAGCATAACTTGAAGACGGTCGTCAAGAACACTGGGTAAGCGATATTGCTCATGGTCAAGACGTCACTGATTAGAATACTGTTGACGAACAGCCATGATTATCTTGGGCGTAGTGCTGCCCGCGGTGCGTTCGTGGTCTGGACGCATCACATGAAAAATATCACGTACAACACCACGTTTGCCCCTCAGGGGACGCCGGCAGGCGAAACGCATCAAGGTATGTAACTGCTCAAGTGGAGCCCCCTCTTTTTTGTCCCCTCATTCTTAATCTGCATAGCTGTGACTCTCGGCGCGGGTGTACAATGGCACGAAGCATATGCCGCGGTCAATGAGTACGGGCGTTTAATGATCGGGGGTGTCTCCGTCGGTGGTTCTATTGGGTCCTCCGGTGGATATTTGGCCGGTGGAGGCCATTCCGCACTCTCGCCTAACTATGGACTCGGTAAGATTCTGAACGGTCATCCAGTTGAATCAAGCTGAATAACACACATAATATTGAAGGCGTCGACAACGCTCTCGAAATATCGGTCGTTCTCTCTACTGGAGAGTTTCTGATTACGAACGAGTATCAGAACTCGGATCTATTCTGGGCGTTGCGGGGAGGCGGCGGATCCACCTACGGCATCGTTACCTCGGTCACCTACCAGACGTATCCCTCCGTTCCAGTCCAACTATACGCATACCAAGCAAATATAACAAATTCCTCATTGTCATCCGAGTTTATTGGGAACTTTCTCCGTTTCCAACCCCAATTAACAGATAACGGTTGGGGTGGATATGGGTCCATATCCGACAAATATTTCCAGTTCACATACGTTGCACCAAACATGACCAATGAAACGGCGATAGCGACAACTCAGGCGTGGAGTAACTTCTCGGCCTCTTGGGCACCGCTCGGTGTCGTATCTGTACAACAACATTCATATGCTCCATCATGGTATCAGTATTATTTGGCAGCATTCTCCAGCGGTGTTCAGAACGGCGGAAATACCATGGTCACGAATCGAATTCTCTCGCGGGACAGCATTGCGAGCAACCACACTGAAATCGCAGAAATTCTCATCAACTGTGAAAGTTCTTTTGCGTAAGTTGTTATTCGTAATTGAATGTGGACTGGGCTGACGGTTTGCAACAACAATAAATTCTTATAGCACCGTCGGTGGTGGAAAAGTTAATCAGATTAGTGCCAACTCTGCGGGGTTGAATCCTGCCTGGCGTAATGCGGTGATGGAAACAGTGTGTGGAGTTAAGTGGGAGGATGGGGCGTCCTCTGCAGAACTACAGGGATTGTATTCTCAACTTCAAAAGTGGATCAAGGAACTTCACACCGTCACGCCCAACGATGGCGCCTACCTGAACGAGGTTCATTGTCCCCATCTTTGATCAAGATCGTGTTTCATTAACCTCGTCTTTTTGACAGGTGTCCTTCTTCGAGATCGACTGGCAGGAGACACTCTTCGGATCACACTATTCAGACCTGAAATGTATTAAGGACACGTATGATCCCAACAGGATGTTCGTCGTTGCAGAAGGTGTCGGGTCGGAGGAGTGGAACAAGAATTTGACGTGCCGCTATTGAGCCTGTTTCGGCAGCACCTGTATGATGTTCCACCATATATAATCAATCGAATTGAAGGGATTTAATTTAATTAATGGACACGAGGATGGAAGGCAGCCGGCATGACACCAGGGTAACTCACTCTATGTACAAGGTTCGTTTTGTGGAGCTGCAATCGCCTATTCAATTACTGAGCGCCAGCCCAAAACACTGCTCTCTGAGAGCGGGAAGGATAGCAACGAAGTTGAGGTCAGGTGCGCCGTTGCGCTCTCGACATCGTCATCTACTTACATGACGTAGCGTATGACGCAACACCTGCACATTTATTGTTTCACACATAACTTATCGTCCCCGCCGTAACTTATATATTCAAACCGCTCTTACTTATATATTTTTTCACACTTAACTTATCATTCCTGCCGTAACTT
>JBBPMF010000210.1:0-43026 GCA_038090175.1 Austroboletus eburneus | reverse complement strand
AGATCATTAACCAGCTTTCACTGACCTCGAGGAGACTCACCGCACTTTGGTGGAGTCACTGAAGCTTCCGATAGTAACTTCGACATGCAAGTGATCCCCGGGCGCTTTTGACCTGCAAGGCTACCGCAAGGCTCTAATATATCAGAGGCCGAGCCTAATCGGACTCGATACTGTATTGCAAGATGCCACGAGTAGTTACCGCACCACATGTTGCATGAGATTCGATCGCTGGTTCTCACCATCACAGGCTGCTTTCGTCTTGCAAGAACTTCATTGCATGGTGTCCTGGCAATATCTGCACGCGATACAGTACATGCATTCATGATGCGCCCTCACTGGCACCTGCCCTCGATCTTGTCTGCCTGCACCTCGTTGCTAAATTTCTTTCGAGAAACGGTTGAGTTGTTACAAGGACTTGAGAAGAATAAACACACCTGACATTGAAAATGTCGCCTTGGTGACACTGGTTTTTGCCTCCGACCACCTGGACTTTTCGACGCTCGCCACCATTGTTCTGGTCATTCTCTAGAAATTCGACTATGTCCCATGTCGGTAGTTCTATTCCACCCTCGATGAGCATACGTTCGAGGAGGCAGCCGATAGGCAGGTACATACGAGAGGGGTTCGCGGTCAACGTCACTCTGCCTTGACTGCTCCTGATGGCCACCCCTTGTTTGCGTTGCAAAGATATAATGAATGATTCTGAAGCTCGCTGACGTTTTTGATAGAAGAAGGAGCAAGTTGATTGTGTGTACACGAGCAAGCTACGAAACGACTTGAAGATCAACGAACATGAACGAGGTTAAGGAGAACGCGGGCACGCAAAATCGTTGTTGGTACCCTCGGTAATGTCTGGGCGCAAGAGCGAACGAACCACGGGACATGAGTGACGCGGTCAGAGAGCGGTTACAGTAGGGCGTACCTTGGCGGTCGTCCTTACCTCCGTCGAGCAGCTCGAGCACTCTCGTTGTTATTTTCCTATCTCTCTCATTGTCTCGGACGTCGTCGTCATCGGAGGCAGTTATGCCGCGTCGTCGGCGCTGAGATGGTGGGCATCGCGTCGTCATTACCTTCGGGTGGTAGTGGTAGTGAAGGGCCAAGCCGAATGAGATGTCGACTTTCTGCCCCATTTTCCCTGTCGTCGTCGTCGTCGTCGTGGTTTTAGATGCGCGGTTGCGTGCTCGCGCCCAGGCGGTTGGTGGCAGGCAAGCAGGGGACTCGCTGAGAAAGGTACTACCATCACCATCCCCATCGATTTGCGTCATGGTGTGGTACTGAAGTGGGCTAGGTGATGGCACCACCGTCGTTGTCGACGACGACGACGACGCTGGGAAAGACGAACAAGGTTAAACGGAGATAAACAACAGTCGTCGCAGCTGCAAAGTTATCGCATCATTAACAAGCTAACTTGCTAAGGAATCATGATGCAGCCAGCCTACATCAACTTGGTGAGTCCGGACGCGGACGACCAATCTATGCGTTGGAGTACAGCGCGAGCACGAGAAATGTACCTGATAACCGAACTTTCAAGAGTCAGTATAAACCACGTCGTCCCAATGCTTTATCGCGAAAAAGGTCTATCGTCGGGTCACATTTGAACGGCATCCGATCCTTGAAACAGTCAGCCATTTGGAACTCGTCAGACTCGGGGAAGACGAAGAACTTCTTTGATCGCAGCAAGTGTTTCTCTATAATCCGCTTTCGATAAGATGTTAAGACGGCGCTCCGTTAAAAGACTAAAATATGAAGCGTACTTTGTCTCCCATGTAATATATTTTATTATACGAGGGGTGGTGCATCGTTCAGGGTTTTGGGTAATCGAAAGGGAGTGATAGTGTCCGATCTCGAAGTTTGCCTACAGTGATTGTCAACCTGGACAATGGATATTGCAATCCGGTGCGATGTCGACAGAGATACACGATAAATGACGGCACTTCCTACCATTGCCATTGCAAGCATCAGGAAGCCACATATTGGTGGATGAACCCCATAGAAGTTAAATCTCACTTCTGGGAATTGATGAGAAGTAGCCTTGGGCTTGATTACATTGTAAGTCATAATATTGGCTTGGTCAAAATAAAAACTTGACATTTTTATAGAATGATACCAGGGGATTCTCTCCATTCCTGAGTCGCGTCTTGTCTAAATCACCATACGTTTCCATGAACTCCGCGTGACTAAAAACGCTACTCCTCCTTTCCCCTACAGGCAGCCCACTCGCGGACTTGACGCCGTCGAGTGGTAGACGACGAGATGACGAGAAGAACTGGGAATCAAGCGGAGAGGATGATCTATTGAAGGCAAAAGAAGGGTGACGCGCGTGCCACAGATCGGAGGGGTCATCCTCGGGCTGATCGACGATGCATTCATACATGTCTCGGAGTTGATCGAATGCGGTGGGGAATAATATGTCGAAGTAACCTTGGCGAACGAAGATTGTTTGACAGGGTACCATTGTCCCACGCACGCTGGTCTGCACAACGGGTGCATTCGCACCTGGCACTGCGTCGGGCAAGGAAGAGAAGTCCGTGAGAAGTAAACGATGGCGGGGGAAGTGTGTACGAAGGAGACGAAGAAGAGAGAGCTGGCGTGTAGGAATGTATTCCGGGGGTGATAAATTTGGTGCAAAAGGGAGGTTCGCAAAAACTCGTTTGAACGGAGAAATACGAAGGTACCATGGCAAGGAGGGTTGCCCTTTTATGCGTTGACGAAGAGACAGGAAAGATGCGATGAGGGGGTCAGTGATTCTTGTGTAATACGGTACGAATTCGCCCTCCTCGTCGATAGCGACCAGACCTTGGTATGGTTCCAACGTACGAATGTCGTATCGCACGAGATCATGAGCAAAATTGTCTACCACTTCCGCCGCAAGGACATAGCATGGCGCATGCTCTGTCTTGGTCCAAGAAAAGACGCTTTGGTGTTCGACGCTTACTGTGGTATGCTCGTGGCCGGCGCGACGCAAGCGGGTTCGTTGAGCCTTGGCGAGGGGGGCACTGATCTCAATGATAGTGTAAACTGTTCGATCATAGACCTCGGGATAGTATGCGCGAAGGTGATCGAGAATGTTCAATGCGAGAGTACCGTTCCCAGCTCCAAGTTCGTAGATCTTGAAGTCTTCATAAGGGAAGTATTTCAGGAGATATTCCGACACGAGACACTGGGCGATGGCTCGACCGTACCATGGCTATATTGGCTTTGAGAATTGAAAGGTCAAGGAAGCGAGTTCACAGACCTTGAACAATTCAGTAGGTGTATGCCAAATTTGCCTGCCGGGGCCATCAGTCTTCGACAGGCTACCGCATTCTACATAGCGACGCGCGACAGCCGTTTCAAACTGTGCCGTATCATTGAAACTGCTGAAGTTGAACCCCTCATTTTCCTCACCAGGCGCGGTGAAAATGGTGGCTTGCTTGGAGAAATAGCCATAGTGTGGATTGTACAGCGCGTCCTCGATGAAGTCGCGCACGAGCATGCGGACGCGTGTCGGTGGGGCGGTGAAAGACTTTGCTATGTCATTGGAAGTGAGGAGTGGATAGGAAAGGTATTCTTGGGGAACATTTGCGGAGAACGCGACCTCAGAATTGAAGTTGAACCTGTCCTTGGAGGGGTTTCGACGCGGCGGCTTGTCCGACCAAGGAACAGAAGAAGTCGAAAAGTAAGCCTTGAAGTACTGTCGTCGTCGGCAACAACGCTGAGCCTGCCTCAAGAGCATGAGCGTGAGCAGAACAGGAAAACCAAACGCGTGAGACGATCGGCGTCAAAAAGTTACATTCACATCTAATCAGCGTCTCGCCATCATCATGGATGTCGTCGAGCGCAGCATTCGCTCTTGGGTAGCCACCGAGAAAGACGACGAAGTCGACAAACTCCTCGTAGGCATGTCCTGATCGCTTTCTCCTCGTACACACGATGACGTGCTTCGTCAGGCATCTCGTCAGGCAGCATAACTTTGCTTGATATTGTCAAGGCCCTGGGCGAGTATTTGACATCAGAAGAGGACAATCTGCGGACGAAAGGTAGGCTTTTCAGCAGCAGTGATGAAGGTTTTTGATGTGCAATAGGCGTGCGGGTGCTTTCTTTGGTGATTGAGCGGTGTCCTAGAGACAAACTCAATAGACAAGCAGGTACGAGCGTTCGAAGAGTCTCTGCTCGTATCCCTTATCATTGCATTTCCAGTCCGAGTCTTGACCACATTTTATTGTTCCAAGCTGGAAGACACGGAAACAGTGACACATGTACTCAGCGGATTATCTCACCTCGTCACTTTCCCCTCTTTTTCGGCTCTTGAAGTCTCTCAGGTTGTTTCCGCGTACGTTTCTCTCTCGTGCCTCTTGAATGCACTCCATATCTTTCGTCCAGAATATTCCAGCATGTCAAGATGCCGTCGCTTGTCCAATCTACTCGGTTTTATGTCTATACCATCGTGGACGCTTTCCTACACACATATCGAGATCATCTTAAAACCCTTGGGGGGCAATTTCTTTCAGGCTATGCGGCTCTAGCATCTGGAGAGAAAGATCCTCGGAACTTACTCGTTGCATTCAAAATTGCCCGCGTAATCTTGACGGACTTTGATATATCGAAGCATGTAGATGTAAGTGCAAATGACTGATAATTATAATATTGCCTTACATGCCCTAGGATTACTTTGACGTCACTTATTGTTACTATCCTATCACATTCCGTCCTCCTCCAAACGATCCGTATAGAATTAACATCGATGAACTCAAAGGACTGCTAAGGTATGATTCAGGTCCTTTCTTTCTGTCCTCTGGCTTACGACGGGATATGGGCTTCGGATTACATGGTCGGGCATCATCTGGTCAGAGCATGTCTCAGTGCGACCTCCGCTTTCGGTCCTCCTGGGATAAATCTGTTCCTCGAAAAACTCGCCCTTGGGTCACCAATAACGAAGGTTCGTGTTCCCTACGACTATTATCGGCATATTTTACATAACATATAGCGAGACGTTTTAGAAACGATGTCCGCTTGTTTTCCTGTTTATGGAATCAACATAGTAAAGGACTATGGCGGGAAAGTGTGGAGTGCGCTAAAGCTTGAGGTATGTGTACCATCGCTAGATACTACAACAACAAACCCTGTTTGGAGATCTTCCAACCCACAGACGCTTTGACTGAAGGATTAGCTGTGGAAGCCTTGCGTACTTTTATTGGTGTCCTCCAGCCAAGCCTGTCCGCTGTTCCCGACGATTCTGTTACGACTGTGGCTAAAACGATATGTACCGACTCTCTTGAGACCATTGCGGCACCCGAGAAGTCACAAGCGCGGGCAGGAATGAAAGTCTTGTGCATTCTCGTCAACGTACCCTGTATGTCATCGATGTTTTCCTCCGCAGTGGTAACTTATTCAAATATAATAAGCGAAACTCGGAAATGATGCAATTAATAATGCAATTGGCAAACTATCCGCACTATTCCACGACCCAGGAGAAGTATCAAACCGCGCAGCAATAATCATACTCTTCACCGACCTTCTTAACGCGTTCGTAGCTTCGGCAACATCGGGCGCTCCAGAAACAATCAGGGAACCGTCAATAGATGTTTCTTCACTCATATCTTCCCTTCTATTGCCACACAAAGATGCCGTACTTGGGATATTGATTGTCGGACTGAAGTCGCCTTCGACACGTTTGCCTGCAGTTCATGCACTCACGAGCCTTATACGTCTTCCTGATCTATTGTCGGATGCTGAGCTTGGGTACATAGTACTCGAAGCTGGAGTGTTTGTTCAAAAGGAACCCGATGAGGTCGAAGATGTAACGTACGTAACCTCATTTGGAAAATTTGCATTTTGTTTTACTCCAGAGGACACTGATGACTTGTCTCAGTACCGATGTTCTGTTACTACTATCTTTAATTGCCTCCAAGGCCCCACATCATATCGTGGATCAAACACTTCCTTCGCTGTTCGGTATGCTGCCTGAGCAAGTACCTTCTAGGGATGCTCAATCCGAGCGAACGGGATATTGGCGCGCTCTTTGTGCTTTGAGCAAGCTTTGCGTTCAACCAAGTTTATTTGAAATTCTGGTTATACGATTGATAGCAAAGCTGGAGTTGCTCTGCTTTCGTTCTTCGTCGCAGATTGTCTCGCTCGGGGAAACATCAAGGGCTGAAGAAGCTGAGCGCTGCGCTGCATATGCGCATGCACTTCTTTTGACCCTTGCGAACACGCTTTCAGCGAAAGTTACCCAAGTGCGGCCTGATCCCGACATACCCAAGTATGTCGACCAATTGCTACCACACCTTTTCCGACTTTTCCTCGAGGCTGCCATGGCAAACGAACGACAAATTATGGAGGATCAAAGGCTACTACGTGTTGGTGCACGGATCGTGAGGTTAGTTGTGGAAGCGCTGTCCGTCGAGTATGTTATCCCGATCTCTGGTTTGCTTGTACATTCATGATCCACACAGCCAACAACAAAAGTTTATTGATGGAGTGGAGGCAGCTTTCCTTGACGGACAGGTCAAAGTTATCGCTAGAGGAGAATTTCCATCACTCAAAGAAGAGTTCAGACCTACTCACGTCAGTACAGTTAATCGATATGTTTTGGGAAAGGAGAATGAACACTATACAGGCCGATGCAAGTATGCGACAGCGAGAAACGATGATTCTTTTTGCTGCAGCGCATGTTCCTATCCGCAAAGAGGTTCGTAATCATTTCTGTTAAATCGTTTAAGATGCATTTTTGAGCCGTAATTTTCTAGGTGTTGATAATGAAGAACCCAGACATCCAGGAACAGATCAACTTATCGGCCTTCCTCCGAAATCTTGTCCTGTGGTGTGATCTATCTGCTTGTAGTAGTGCCCTCCAAACAGAAGCCGCATCTCAGCTATTTGCGATACTTGTGAACAAATATACAGACGGTTAGTGTCATTTGAAGTTATTTGTGACATACTTGAATCTAAATCCCCTGGAGATGTTTCTGATTTCCTCGATGGAATGCTCACAAAATATTTCTCGACCACTCTCAGTAACCCCCATGTTACTCCTGAAGCACAGCACATAGCGATAGGCAACTGGGCTTGGGTAAGATACTTAAACAGCCAGTTTGTATTAGTTGATTGAAATTGGATTTAGATAAGCAGGGGCCTGGTAGTTCGGTCGCATCCTCTCGCATCGTCGTTTATCGATGCCCTGTTCACTCTGCTTGACGACGAAGCAGTAGCTTTGGATTCAGCTCGTGCACTTGGACTATTGGTCGTAGATGACGAAGTTTTGACTAAACGCAATGGTGCTGTACTGAAGGTAGGCAAGGACTCTCGTTGAAGATCCTACAAATAGTGGACTAACTTTTTCGACCTAGATTCTCCATGTCCAGAAATATTTCAATGTCGTTCTACCAAAGGTGTTGGACGGCGCAAGCAAAGTTGACGGTGTGTCGCTAATTTTTACTATCGTGTCATGGCCTTGACGGAACCTCTCAGGGACGAAACGAGAATTAGCCTATCTCACTGCTCTGGCGTCTCTTGTTAGTGCAGTCCCGAATTCGTTGTATGCGACACAGATGCCCATCGTATGTATAGTCTGTGCAACAGCTCTTTTCTGAAAGACTTACTCGTGACTCTGTAGTTAACGCCTCTACTGCTCCGCGGACTCGAAATTGCAAATCCGGAAACGCGTTGGCAAATTATTGAGATATTTTCAAACAATATCACGACCCTTTCAGGCGACAAATCACTGTCGACGTACGCTTCCACACTCGTGATGACAATGGTTAAAAATAGCACGGTTGGGGAGATGCCAGAGCATGTGAGTGGCGAGAATCTAATGTATCGTTTCGTGAGTCACACGATACACTATAACAGAAAGTTCGCGTGGCAGCGTTGAAGTGCCTGGCGTTGTTGCCTGGCACAGTACGCTACGACTTGCTCCACCCATACAAGTCCCAGGTTCTGAAGGACCTTGCCAAGGCACTGGATGATCCTAGAAGGGCGGTGAGAAAAGAGGCAGTTGATGCTCGGTTCGTCCTTTCATGTAAATATTCCATTTTTATACTTATACTTATATCGTCTTGACAGGACGAGATGGTAAGTCATCCAAGCAGAAGCAACTTGAAGTACTTAAAATCGGACAGGTACAAATATAGTGGTTGAGTACCTGAGTCGTCATTCCAAAACAAAGGGCTGCACGATGGTGTTGTGGATTCGGGACCGTTCTGGAAAGTTAGAAGTACACCAAGAAAAATGAGATGGCCAGTGTACTTAGGAGTACGTTTACAGAAGCCAAGCTGTCTGATCCAATATATTTGTTGCTGTTGACTACATAATACAACCGGGATCCGATTCCGAATAATCAGGACTATGATACTTTTGTAGATGACGACACAGCGGCCGCCCTCCGTCGTTTGGTGGCACGTCGTATGTCGAACAAGTCGGCTTCTATCTCGGTGTCTTTGCATTGACTAAGGAATGCGAGGCTCTTTCCTAAACCGCCGACGCCAATCATGCCTTGGTGAGTGCCACCGCCTTTGTTTCGCCTGCGATTGCCGTTGTTCGGGCCCGCGCCGGGGCCAGAAGTGGCGTGACCATTGGGGAGAGAGACAGAGGTGAGAGGGAAGGGGAAGGGCGAGGGTATCTCGTCGACAGAGAGGGAATGTGGGTTGTTGAGTGGCCCCGAAGTGATGGGCGTCGTGCTGCCATTTCCGAGACCAAAGGAAGCGTGTCCGAGGGGAGTTGGAGGCGGGGACGTGCCGATCTTGTTGCGCAGCTTGCGGGTGATGTGGGCGCGTGTCTGTGAGTCGAGAGAAACGTCTGGATGAGGTTGAGACAGGGTGACAGTATGAGAGAATGAAGGCGGACCGTTTATGGCACCTTCGCCCTCCTTCTCTTCTCTGGCTCTGCGTCTGCGCTCTTCGATACCCTCGAGAAGACGCTCGCGTACGCGGGTGCGGCCTTTGCGGAGTTCCTCTTCGACTCGCTCGCGTTCCTCTTCGTAGGCGATCTCTATCGCGGCAAGATGGTGCTTTTCTTCGTAGGCGAGTTGGGTGAGGAGTGCGGAGCGCTCGAGGGAAAGGGGGTATATGCGAAGGTTGTAGAGTGGGTGTGTTTCGGGGCGCGACGCAAGCTGTATAGCGGCGCTATGAAGTGCAGAAATGTTTTCTGTAAATTGTCTGCCTCTGAATGCGGATAAGCGTGGCGATAGGGAGAAGAAAAAGGAGCGCACTCGTCTGACACGTTACGCTTCTTGTCTCTCTTTGGATCATCTGGGGTGGATAAGCCGGGTGAGGAGGATGGGGGAGGCTATATGCATACTTGTATTGACGTGTACGACGTCTGAGCGGGCGTTGTGGGTGGAGGCGTACGGGAGGGCAAACACGCCAGGCTGAGGGGGCATCGCAAGAGACACTACTCCGTTTACAGTCCCTGGTCGTGCAATCTCCCCCGCTTTCACGTGACGGTACAATCACGTGATCCTTGCCAAAGCCGCAACGACTTACACCTTTGTCGCGCAACCATTGGGCCATCATGTGGGTAAGCAACTCGGCAAGACTTTCTCGACGTTTTGATGCCAATCATTTTATTCTAGACCGAACATCGCAATCCAGAAGGAAGGACTTATTGGTTCAACACGGCAACCCGAGAGAGCGTTTGGGAGAAACCAGACGGTATGCATGATCACAAACTGGATGACTACTGTCTCACCTCTGTTTGCAGATCTTAAAACTCCTTTCGAAGTCAGGGTTTTTCCTCCCAATCATAATGTATACTCATGATCATATCCCAGCGTGCTTTGACACAGACGAAATGGAAAGAATACTTCTCCGGAGGAAGGAAGTATTATTATAACGTCTGTCGCATTCTCTTGTTTCCGCGCATTAGTTCCAATTCGCTTTCTAGACGGAAACTAAGGAATCCAAGTGGGACATGCCAGATGAGCTCCTGCTCCTACTCGAGAAAGTCGAGAAGGAAGCCCAGGGTAGTCAGCTCGTACTGGCCAATAGTGTGTAAGGCTTCTTTTTAATTCTCACTTGACGATTCGCAGGATGATGTATATCTATTTCTATTTCAGTCCGGCAGCTTCGCCTATTGCTGCGCAAAACTCCACCGGCACTTCTACTGGCACCCCTGCTACTCCGGCCTCGACTGCCCTCGCAAATGGCACGAACTCTAGCCTTCCATTCTCCTCCGGAAGCGTCCTTCCGGCACGCCCAAACCTCCCTGACGACCCGGTAATCCCACACAACGGCTTTGCAACCTTCGAAGAGGGCGAAAAAGCGTTTTTCCATTTGTTGAGGAAAGCGGGAGTCGATGCAGATTGGACTTGGGACCAGACTATGAGGGCTATCATCACCGATCCTTTGTATAAAGCGCTGAATACACTCGCTGAGAAAAAAGCAGCTTGGCAAAAGGTTAGCATTCGGATTACTGATTCATTGCCTTCCGTTATTGCATCTGTCTACAAAGTACTGATGATTAATACTACAGTTTACTGATGGACTTCGTGCTAAAGAAGAGGAAGAGAGGGAAGCCCGACTGTCCAAGTTACGTCCCGCAATAAGGAATATGCTTAGGGGCAACCCCAATGTCTTTCATTACACTACGTTCTCCACAGCTGACAAGCTCTTCGCGCAACATCCGATATGGCAACAGGCGAAGATTGAAGCGGAAAGAAAACTCATTTTTGAAGAATATGTTGCAGAATTAAAACAACGTGAAGTGGTGCGTGCCCCTTACGTCACACATGGCCATCTCATTTATCCTATCATGCGCATTGTCGAGTACAGCAAGAAACCCGGGCGGCCCGAGCTCGCAGTATTTCCAAGATTGTAACGCTTTTTAAAGAGCTAGGCGTCGATGTACTTACGCGATGGCGCAAAGCTCATGAAATGGTTACCGAATCGGATGAATGGAGGGGTGACGAAGAGTTGCGAAAGCTCCCCACACTGGATATACTTTTGGCATTCGAGGACTATAGTCGAGTCAAGGAACGCGAGTTTGAGGAACAAATGCGGCGTGCTCAAGTGGACAAGATCCGTTCTGAAAGGAAAGCGCGCGAAGATTTCAAGGTAAATAATGCGCCCTCTTGTCTTGTGACATGCAATGGTTTTAATCATTTGTAGGCTCTCCTTCAAGAATTAATCGATACAGGCAAAGTCAGGGCACGCTCGAAATGGCGTCAGGTTTACCCTACGTTCGCTTCAGATAAGCGTTATCTCAATCTTCTCGGAAAACCTGGCTCCAACCCATTAGAACTTTTTTGGGATATTATCGACCAACTCGACCAAAAGCTCGATGCAAAGATCACTACCGCCGAAGAGTGCATTCGTCGAGTGGAAGTGCCAAATGAGTCCCCAGAAGATGCGGCCAAGGTGGCGGTAATCACCTCACAAACAAGTTTGGAAGAATTTATGAGCAAGGTGAAAAGGGATCCCGAATCAGGCAGGAAGCTGAGCGACGAAGATCTTCAAGAGGTGTTTCGTTGTGTAAGTTTTTTTTCTCCTTGACGTTGTGTGTCATTCAACTGTTTTTTCAGTTGCACGACCAAGCCGTCAAGAAACAACAGGAGGACAAACGTCGCCACGAAAGGAAGCAAAGGCATCTTCAGGATGACCTGCGATACGCTCTCAAGAAACTCCCGGATCCGATCGACATTAACCTACCGTTCGAAGCTGTGGGTGGTTTTTTATGCGAATATATGCATACATGGCTCTTAACACGTTACAATTGTAACCAGGTTGTACAGTTTATCGAGCACCTTCCCGAGTACAAGGCCATTGATGACGAGGAGAGTCGTCGTGCCGCCTTTTCCAAGTTCGTGAAAAGGCAAAAAGAGCGTCTCCGAGAAGTCGCATCCGAAGATGGTGCATCTACCACAAGCAGAAAGCGCAAGGAACCACCTCGTGACGGTGATAGGGATCGCGAACGTGAACGTGAACGCGAGAGAGAACGCGACCGGGAGCGAGAGAGAGACCGTGACTCGTACCGTGATAGGGGACGGGATTACGACCGTGATAGGGATCGTGAACGCGATAGAGATCGTGCGGACCGTGACCGTGATCGCGACAGGGACAGAGACATTCGCGGCTCGCGCCATCATCACCGTGCAGACGAGCATGACATGTACCCACGCGACCATGTTCATTCGGATCGGGACAAAGATCGCGACCGAGATTATCGGCCTTCCAAACACCCTCGAGACGAACGAGATGGGAGAGAAGACAGACGGCGGCCTCGCCGAAGCTCGCGAGAGCACGGCTACGGACGTGGCTATGATGAAGCGCCGCCCTATGGAAACGAAGACGAGGACGGAGACAAGAGTCGGGAGAAACGTGACCGAAGCAGAGATATGGGACGCGATCTGCCGAAACATGAAGACAGAGGGCATGGTGAGAGGGCAGAGAAGGTATGCCGATTGGCATTTTTAGTTCTTCACTGACCTGTTGTAAAGCGGGCAAGGTACGACCCCGAGGTTGAGGAATCAAAGGAGCTGAAGGGGGATAGATCACGCAGGGCTGAGACTCCAGAGGAGGGGGAGATATGAAGGAGTGCACCGTTGATCTCATGATACAGCATGTTGCGTTCATCAAATGATGAAATGATCCATCTTTGCTGATGGTCGTGGATATTATAACGAGTGACGCCGACTGCGCGGCACGGTCTGCTACGAACGCAGTCGTCCGCCCTCCAATATGCTCGCGTCACTCGTTTCAGAGGGAGATTCAGACGTGTGCGGAGATGTATGATATGTGTGAATCGTCCATTATGTGCTACAGACGGAGCAATCGCACATACTTTATGATGTACGTCACTAAAGTAAGAGATAAGACGGAGGTCCCAAGGAGCATTCTCTCTTGTGGAAGGGGAAAGTTAGGCTAGGACTCTACTACTAGACGCGACTCAAATCTGCTCTACGCTGTTTTACTACTAGACTCGAGGCAACACGGAGATAGCACCTAAGCGTCTTCGTCAAAAGGGCCGCAGGCCGCGTTCTTACTCCTTTTGTAGCCTGATTGCGTTTTCGATGACTCAATTTCGGCCCATGCTCCGCCAGCGCGCCGCCGTACGTCAGCATCAGCAAATCACTTTTACTACTAGAAGAGCTGGGAAAGCTATGGGGAGCTCTCACTAGAAGCTGACCCGGCAAGTTTTGATTTTCTGATCAATGTCGTGATACACGGCCCTTGACAATGCCAGTTCACATCTTCCCCATACAGAAGACGGGATGAGCGCTGCGGAGATCATCACCAACAGAACCGCGCAGCATCGTCGCGGATAATCACGTTCGGCGCTCAGTACTGAGCGCCGAGCTTTGTAATAGGACTGATAGGCACTGCATCCTCGTCGTCATTATTAATCACCGAGATCATATCTCAGATGCGTACTAAGGACTCTGTCGACATTCACATTATTCGCTCATCTTCACCGTTTCAGGAACTAAATCCCTCGGTACTGGCAAACATCTCTGCCGAGTATATGCTCTAAGGAGCACCTCGACCTGATCAAACGACCACACGTGGGCGGTTCTAATCATCTTCCCGCTGCAAATAGCACACCCCAACGAAACTGAGTAGGCATCACGTCTCTTCCCTACCCGCCAATAACACTGTCGCATTGCCTTACATCACAAAACACTTTCAGATGACTACTGATTCTTGCGCGTCGGCACTGGGAATCGGAGCTAGGAAGGTTTTATTCAGTACACCGGGCGGAAGATTTAGCACGCTGAGGAAGCATATCTCACATCCACTCGAAACCTTCCTCTCATCTCGCGTTCTATTTTACACATTCAAATGTCCTCTGATCTGGAGTCCACCTTGCAGTCTATATTCATGAATGACTGTGTGTCTCGTGCGTTTACATACACGTTCAGTCGATAACGAAACTCACGAATACTTCAACATAGTAATGATTGTTGCAGTCGTTGTACACGATTATTGTGAGATTTGATATTCCCGGACTGAATTCACGATTCTGATTCCCATTTTATAGTCCTCACATTCTCAAAAGAGGTATGTCACTTCGCTATCAGTCAGTCAGTTGGTTAATCGTGTTCAAAGATGGAATATGTTTGGGTGAGGGGTCTATTTTAGCCAAGGATTGGATACCTGACAGAATCATAGCGCAAACCCTGGACCTGGGTATCTACAATATTTCTTTTGGTGCGTGTAGAGCCTCTTGGTGGCATCATAATTATGTACTTCGAGCTGAACTGTTTGCAGGCTCGCTATATTGGTTTATCTTGGGCTATGTAATTACCGAGTTTTGCTTCAA
Source organism: Austroboletus eburneus (assembly GCA_038090175.1). NCBI lineage: Eukaryota > Fungi > Basidiomycota > Agaricomycetes > Boletales > Boletaceae > Austroboletus > Austroboletus eburneus. The sequence goes on along the minus strand of JBBPMF010000210.1, from coordinate 28,791 downwards.
TATCTACAAAACTAACCACAGATTTGCACTCTAGCATCAATTCTCTCGGTACGTTGATAATCGTATTTATATCAACCTTGCCGACAAGTAGATTAGATGGCAGTACATTTATTCCTGGCCCCCGAAAAGTCAGTTTCGTTTGCCTTGAACACTATCTAAACTAATGATAGTCACATATCGACAGACGTTTGTAAAACATATTTTAAGTTATATTATATTGACGGTAGTCCCTCAGGTGTAAGGGCTCATCTCCTTTCAAGTTTGCGTAATACAGATGCACGATATTCCGAAGGCATCATAGTTCATCTGATCACGACCTGGGAATACCAAATATTCCTTGCTGCAGCTGATTGTAGGTGACGACATTCATTGATCGCCATTGTTTGAAACTGTTCTTTGACCTCACAGTAATGATGATCCTGCGTGTGTATGCTATGTGGAATCAGTCCAAGCTGATCCTTTGTGTTCTGCTATTCGTCTATGTGCCTCAGAACGTCATCTCGGTTATATTTACAGGCATTTATTACAATCCGAACACGCATCTCTCAAGTATGTTTTAATCTGAATCGATTGTGTCATCGCGATCTCAATCAAGGGCTCCATATCCCAGTTACAGTCTTTCAGGCCGGAAGCTCTTCTTCTTGCAGCAGTTCAATTGTAGATGGTGCAGCGATGCTTGACTTGACCTTGCAACTCCCGCGTATTATTCTCGGGAGCGCAATTTGTATTCTCTCTGTCGTCCAAACCATCAAGCAGTCGGTTGAGATGTACCAAGCGACAAAAATATGGCAACCTAGTCGATACATGCAACTACTGGTCAGAGATGGAATACTTTATTTTCTCGTGTATGCTGTTGCCGTTGCTTTTCTGCTCGTGTTACTGACCACTCGCATATCTTCCTCCGACATCTAGGATGGCCCTCATCAATGTCACCTCCCTGCTCATGACGACGCTTCCTAGTACGGAGAACAGCAACATCATGCTCTTCCTGCCCTCGTTCGCTGATGCCGCCATATGCATTATGATGCCTCGTTTCATTATAAACATGCGAGAGTTGTATTATGTGGATCTCCATCGTCGTTGGTCGGGCATTGACAGCAGATTCGGTATCTTGTCGCAACACGTTCCAAACGAAGAACCTCTGGTTTCTGTGACTGAGTTGTCAGATTCCACTCTACTGGGAGACGAAAGGGAGGCTATATTGTAGTATGCCAGATTGGGCGGATCGAAACTTGGGAAGAGAACACTGCTTTGTGGATAAACTTGTGACTCGTTGCAACTTCAGAGAGACAACGTACTCTATTTTCTCGTATATGAACTCGTAGGAATATATTTTTCAATGTTATTTCCTTGGTCGAAACTAATTCAGCATCATAGCCATACACGTCGTCGTGCCTCGGCTCATCCTCGGCGTACGGGAGCGAGGCAGCACTGGCCGTGGACCTGGATTCGGTATACGATCGCACTCGATTGTCAGTCGGTCTCTGAGACGGAGTTCGCGGCTAATCTTCCGGATCAGGGCCAAGACGTGGAGCGGGTGGACGAACCAGATGAAATATGCCTCGAAGAGCGTGCGACGGAAGTCCCGCGAGAGGTGGTACACCTGCGGCGATGGAATGATTGAGAATTTATTTTTGTAGTATGCAAGGCTATGCAGTGTGCCCTCACTGCTTGGATTTTTTTTTTCGACGTCATACGCGACAATGGAAGTAGTACTGTGGTCGAGAAACTCTCATCATTGCGTCAGTTTCTTGTCGTGCGTTCGTACGCAACGTCTCGAGGGAAGAACGACTACGATGCCAGGTCCGAATCTTCATTTCATAGCAAAGAACGGATCCTAATTTTGCGTTTCATCATGATGTCTCGGATCATCATCAACGCGCGCGGCGAGAGCTGTGTGATGTAAACGCTGGCAAGGAACTGACACTGTTCGGTGAATTCGGCTTGCCGCAATCCAGGTTTGATCAACACAGGGCGGTTTCTGACCTTCGGCTTTTCTGACATCGGCCGGGGAGAAGAGGAGTACACAGGCGAATCGGAGGACATTCAACTAGGGGTCTTCGAGGGACACAGAAGGGTACACACTTATCGACAATCATAAAAGCTTGACCACGAGTTCCGAAATCAATGGAAAAAAGGTGTTGCAACTGACGAATACAAAACAACAAAATCTAGAATGGTGGCGGGGGCGGGGGGCGACAAACAAGTGAGTGCCACATGCCGCTTCAAGATGACTTTCCGGGCGCGAAACTTTTTCCTGAATGAAGTCTCCGGATGAGAAGGTCAGTTTTGACACCGTTGTCGTCGACGATGTTAGGCTTGACACTGTACTGTCGTTGCATTCCAATCCGAGCGACCGACAGATCATCGCAATTCTGGCAGAACCTGCAGTCCAGACGAAATTCGACATCGCCTTCATTATCATTGTCACGTACAAAGAGAGGAAAACGAAACACTACTACAAGCGCGACGGCATCACTGATTGTGCTGAAGTAGAAGAACAGTTACCCTAGGAGGAAACCAGATCCTTAAGTTGACCAACTCTAAGCATATAAATCATCCTCTTGGGTATCGTCCTGGAACGCTGCGTTCCCAGCCGGTGCTGACGTCGACCCAGAAGGATCACCTTCAGGGAATCTAAAGTTGTTCCCGAAACCGCGCGATTGCTGGAGGTTCTGAAAAAACGATGGTACCCACTTGAGCTGCAATACGCAGATGACGACAATGAAAATAATTACCTGAGAAAACATCTCATACCGCCTTATATCCTGATCTGACACAGACCGTCTTGCGTATTTCATTGCTTCCTCGAAATGCTCCCTCGTAATCTCCGGTACAGGATCCTCCTCCTCTTCGTCCTCGTCCATTGCGGCGTCAGGATTCTCCCCTGCAGCTTCCTCCTTGTCGCGCTTTTCTCTCTGCCGCTTGATGTCCGCCTCAATACTCTCTCTAATTGCCAGTTTGGCGGCGCGCTGACAGATCTCCGTCAGATCTGCACCCGAATATCCGTGCGTCGTTTTGGCGAGGAAGTTGAGATTGACTTCGGGCGCCACGGGCGACTTCTTAAGCTGAGCCTTCAAAATGGCCAAGCGCGAGGCCTCGTCGGGAAGTGGAATGTAAATCAACTGGTCCAACCGTCCGGGACGCAGCAACGCGGGATCTATTTGGTCGGGACGGTTGGTAGCACCGATGATGAAGACGTTCTTCTTGGTGTTCATTCCGTCCATTTCAGTGAGAATCTGGTTAAGCACTCGGTCACCGGCGCCACCCGCATCGCCAACGGATCCTCCGCGGGCTTTCGCGATAGAGTCAAGCTCATCAAAGAACATGACGCAGGGTGCTGCAGCGCGCGCCTTGTCAAAGACGTCACGAACGTTTGCTTCGGATTCACCGAACCACATAGTAAGTAATTCTGGGCCCTTGATACTGATGAAATTGGCTTTGCACTCGTTGGCGATGGCTTTGGCCAACAGCGTTTTACCAGTTCCAGGAGGACCATAAAATAGGACACCCTTTGAGGGTGCCATACCGTATTTGAGGAATTTCTCCGGGTGGTCAACAGGGTATTGCACCGTTTCTTGGAGTTCCAGTTTGACCTTGTCGAGACCACCAATGTCGTCCCATGTAACGGTCGGCACCTCGACAACGGTTTCTCTAAGTGCCGAGGGGTTGGAAGTGCCGAGAGCAAATCGGAAGTTGTCCATGGTGACACCGAGCGAGTCGAGCACTTCGGCATCAATAGTGTCTTCATCGAGGTCGATCAAATCCATCTTTTCTCGGATCTGTTGCATGGCGGCCTCGGAGCATAGGGAGGCAATATCCGAACCAACGTAACCGTGAGTATCGGCTGCAATCTGCATAGCCGCCAACGTTGAGAAATCTAACATTGTGACAAAACGAAAAGCATGCTTACCTGCTCCAAATCAACGTCGTCAGCCAATTTCATGTTCTTGGTATGGATTCGCAGGATTTCCAGACGCCCTGTCGGGTCTGGAATACCAATATCAACTTCACGATCGAAACGACCGAAACGACGGAGCGCAGGATCGATCGAGTTAGGGCGATTAGTAGCGGCCATAACAACGACGTTTGACCGAGCCTTCAAACCATCCATGAGAGTGAGGAGTTGAGATACGACGCGACGCTCCACTTCACCGTTTGTCTACAAAATAAAATGAGTAAAGTAGTCAGATGAGATATTCCTTCAAACCTTTTCACGCTTAGGAGCGATGGAATCGATTTCATCAATGAAGATGATGGAAGGGGAGTTCTTTTCTGCCTCTTCGAAAGCCTTGCGTAGGTTACTCTCACTCTCACCAGCCATTTTACTCATGATCTCCGGACCATTGATCAAGAAGAAGAATGCACCAGTCTCGTTAGCCACAGCACGAGCCATAAGCGTTTTACCAGTGCCAGGAGGGCCGTACATGAGGATACCCCGTGGTGGTTTGATACCGATGGACTTAAAGAGCTGAGGATGGCGAAGTGGCAGCTCGACAAGTTCACGAATTTGTGCCATTTGCTTGCGGCATCCACCGATATCATCGTAGCCAACATCGTTGAGATTTGCTTCTTCATCCTCGCGCTTGACCGGGTCGCCCTCTGCAGAACGTGTCAAATCTATAATTCCTAAGTAGTACGTTCGCATACCTGTGTGAATAACCGTGTCTTGCGCAACAATACAGTATTCGGCGGGATCGGTTTCAACGACCTTGAATTCAACCGTTCTCATACCTCCTCGAACGAGGAAAGTATCACCCTTGCGAATGGGGCGGTAGGCTGGCAGAGAATAAGTTACTCATTCAAAAAACACCTTTAAAAGTATACCTTCCAAGAAGTAAGGCTTGAGATAAACTTCAAACAGGTTACCACTTAGACCCTCCACCGAGTCGTCGAAGGGCAGAACATGTATCCGCTTGCCATACTTGATGTCGAGACACTGGTGAACATTGACAAGATCGCCCAGCTTTACACGTAAGTTGTTTCGCGCAACCTTGTTCAATTGGATGCGGCCTTCTTCGACATCATCCGAGGCCAAACAGATGAGGACAGTGTCACGTCGTTTCTTTCCCCTGTACGTTGTACGAGGGTGAGTATTCCAGATTGGAAAGAGGTGAATAAAGAAGCGTATACCTTACAATAATTGTATCACCCCGGAAGAGTGTTAGGGTCTCCATTGTTGTGGGGTTCAGGGTCGCGACTGTGTCGTGTTCGAATAGGATCACAACCAAAAGGATTCGAAGATACTCACCGGAGTTATCGTCCGCAGACGCCTCGTCTACAATAAGACGGTTTGGGCTAGGGGATAGGTTAATGGGAATGGTTGTGGAGTAAGGCACATATACATACGACTTCTTCGGGCGGAGGATGGCTGTTGAGACGTCATTTGGACCTGGTTGTGGTGGTGCGCCGCTGGGATCAGCCATTTTGATAAAATCTAGGATGAGTTGTGATGATGGTCAAGAGGAAAGAAGCGATTGAGTTTATCGTAGAGGACGCGCGTCCTCGAGGGAGACTCGAATCTTACCGGCCGTAAATAGCACGTGATCTAAGCTTATGTCAGGGGTTCCTGCTCATTCGGGAAGGTTCGTAGGTCGAAAGAAATTGTCAGAATTTCAGTTCATGATATAGATATATCATCCGTTAAGATACAAACAATGTCCATATAGCCACAGGTTACCTAGAATGTCGTCGCTTTGGGGGTGAACAGCCTCGTACAGACTTTGAAAATGAAACATCCACACGATCGAACATAGTTGAGGTCACGTTCCTCGAACGGTCCAAACTTTTTAGTCAAACGGTCATAATGTGTGCTCAAGAAAATCAGGACTCCAAGCCTAAGATGAAAAGGAACAAGCCGATAATCGCGGATGCACTCAACGACGCTGTTGACTGTCAGTTAGCGCTCTTTCGGGGGAAACTTAAAGAAACGCAACGTAGAACAAGTCAATAAATAGACCCCCGCCATGGATTTGGAGCCTTTCTCGACCCAATTTTTGTCATTAAAGACGACGAGAATATAGAATATGGCGGATATCCCTATAATCAAGGGAAAGCAGAACGAAAAGGGTGGCAGGAATGGTCGGAGGAAAGGTATGAAGACTGAGAGCGATGATGACGTAGAAGATCATTCATTGGGAAATCAAGCATTAAGAAAAACCGATCGAGAAATGAACCTGATTTCGGGTTCTGTGCGTCTTCAGGATGAATTTCTTGCGCAACACCGGCAAATGACGTTTGCAGCACGATGAGGGCTCATACTTATGATTGAAAGGCCCAACGCATGTAACGTCTACCATGGAGTAGCACCCCCGAGGACAATAAAGAAAATAAGGAGAGGAAAATGAAATGTGGGAAGAGATTTATAAGGCAGCCATTCAACTTACCCAGATGAAAAGTTTAATAATAATAACAGCCTCAGTCGGAATGACGGTAGTAAGAGCTTTTCAACGCACTCTGCCCCTTCTGAATGGCGCACGATGTGCGCGCAGAAATTTCTTCGATTTGCCGAATTTTTCTTCCACTGACTCATCGTTGCGTAACGGGTCGGAAGCTCAAAGCTATCACGAACGAAAAATCTTTCCGTACGTTACTGTGCATCGATGATCTGTGACTTACACAACTCCACGCAGATATCGAGGCAGAGAGCTATACGATGTCATTGCGGACGTAGAGTCCTATTCAAATTTCCTGCCGTACTGTATTGGTTCGAGGGTTCTCAAAAACAACACTCGACCGGATGGATCGATGGTGATGGAAGCTGAGCTAACAGTAGGCTTTCTCGCGTTCAAGGAAAGCTATGTGAGTATCGTGACATGCAAGCCAAATGAGTCCGTGGAGGTATTTTTTTGCCGTTTGTATTTTGCTATTCATGGCTGACTGTGATGCTAGGCAGTGGCTTCGTCTTCCAGTCCATTGTTTAAGTCCCTGAGCACAATTTGGCGCTTACATCCAGTATCCTCTACCTCTACCTCTACCTCTCCCTGGGTTTCAGGTTCCACGCCGCTGTCACAAGAGACTTTTGCAGGCAACTTTACTTCTCAGTCCTGTCAAGAGAGTGGACCGACGTTGGTTACTTTGGATCTTGCCTTTGCCTTCGCGAATCCCGTACATGCGACAGTTTCTACGGCATTCTTTGGGCAAGTTTCGAAACTGATGGTAAAAGCATTCGAGCAGCGTTGTAATGCAATATACGGGCCTGGAACCTGTTGATCAATTTCTACACTTATAGTGGACCCATCGCAATAATAACTTATTTGCATCATTAAATTAACAATTGCGTAGAAGGCCGTGAGCTGTGCGTAAGAATCCCGTCGTGCATTATGACTACGCAGTATAGCGACACGCGATCAGTCGCACATTTTACGTCGGAGGACGGCAAATGAACGATTAATATGTATTATGCGGTTACACGAGTTGAACAGTGCGTTTGCTAAGATGAGAACGGGAGGTTTGTAAACTGGATAGGTCCAATGCGCAGACGGGTGTATGGATGTTTGTTTTTTATAGTCTTTTGGTAGCCCTTTCTCCGTTTCTTCTTGAAGACCTCTTCCATTTTTCCTTTGGTATGTTCTATTACGGTAGCCTCGACCTTGAGGTGGCTTCGGGGAAGGAGAGGGTCGCCTCGAAGGGTGTATTCACGTGACCCGATCTCGTGCAAGTCACGGAGATGGAGTATGTCACCCACACGGACGTCTTTGAGGTGGGGGACGGTGAGGACGTCGCGTGGTGTTAGGATGTATTTTCTCCCGACGAGGGAAGCGATGACATATTGGGACGGCTGCGAACGGATGAGGTTGAAGGCGGCGGCGGTCGAGCCCGGGCCGGAGTGGAAGGAGGCTACTGTGACGGGGGTGAGCTCAGGACAGGACGGAGGACGGAGGAGACGGACGTCTGCTGAAGAACTTGGACATCGCAGTGAAGCCGTGCGAACAAAGTGTCGGCTGTCATTCCGCATCGCGCCGTATACCCAGTTCAATCGGCGACTAAAATGGCTACTTTTTGGTGTTGACCCGAGAATTCCCTACCTCTCATCTTCACCTTTGCCTCTCCCGGACAATGCACAGAATCGCTCTACGAAACTCGGCCCGCAAGGTCGCCTTGGCTGCTGCTCCCAGAGTTCGTAGCCCTTCTTTTAATTCATCCACCTGCTCTCTAATCGTTTTTTCCTCCAAACAGAACAGCGCACTCCCGTCGCGCACCTATGCTACAGCCAAGCCAGGTCGGTTCCTTCCCCTTCCTTCATTGCTGTGCACTCACCTGCGGACTTTGTGCGCTGTCGTCCTTCAGCCGCCTCCGAGGTTTCTTCAATACTAGAGTCCCGCATCTCTGGCGCCTCTGTCGGCGGAAACGTCGAGGAGACTGGCCGCGTGTTGAGTACGTCAAATGTCGTGTTCTCGGTGTTTGTCATTCTCATACTTTTTTTCTCAAGGTGTCGGTGACGGTATCGGACGCGTTTGGGGTCTCAAGAACGTGCAAGGTATGCGTGTGTCAATTCTTTTTCGACGTAAATTTACTGTCGTACGCAGCCGAGGAAATGGTGGAATTCTCTTCCGGTGTTCGCGGCATGTGCTTGAACTTGGAGGCGGACAACGTCGGTGTCTCCATCTTTGGTAATGACCGTCTCATCAAGGAAGGCGATACCGTCAAACGCACCGGCCAAATCGTCGATGTTCCCGTTGGCCCTGGTCTTCTTGGTCGCGTTGTTGATGCTCTCGGTAACCCCATTGACGGCAAAGGTCCTATTGAAGCTGCCGAACGTCGTCGTGCTTCCCTCAAAGCCCCCGGTATCCTTCCTCGTCGTTCCGTCAACCAGCCCATGATGACTGGCCTGAAGCCGATTGATGCCATGGTTCCTATTGGTCGTGGTCAGCGTGAGCTCATCATTGGTGATCGTCAAACTGGTAAAACTGCCGTCGCCATTGATACCATCCTCAACCAAAAGCGGTGGAATGAGGGCAAGGACGAGGACAAAAAGCTCTACTGTGTTTACGTTGCCGTTGGCCAGAAGCGTTCCACTGTTGCCCAGCTTGTTAAGACTCTCGAGGAAAACGACGCTATGAAATACTCCGTTATTGTTGCTGCTACCGCGTCCGAAGCTGCTCCCCTGCAGTATCTCGCTCCCTTCTCCGGCTGTGCCATGGGTGAATGGTTCCGTGACAACGGCAAACACGGTGTGTCAACATGACTAGTTTAGTGTGAATAGCTAACATGTTCATGTTTGTACAGCTCTCATTATCTATGACGACTTGTCCAAGCAGGCTGTTGCCTACCGTCAGATGTCTCTCTTGCTTCGTCGTCCCCCCGGTCGTGAGGCCTACCCTGGTGATGTCTTCTACCTCCACTCTCGCCTCCTTGAACGTGCTGCAAAGATGAGCGAGAAGTTCGGTGGTGGTTCTTTGACGGCTCTGCCTATCATTGAGACTCAGGGTGGTGATGTCTCCGCGTACATTCCGACCAACGTCAGTGTCTATGTCTTCCTGGCCGCATCATCTCATCTTTTCGTGCAGGTCATCTCTATTACCGATGGTCAAATCTTTTTGGAGGCAGAACTCTTCTTCCGTGGTGTTCGTCCGGCTATCAACGTCGGTCTGTCCGTGTCTCGTGTCGGATCGGCAGCTCAGACGTGAGTATCGTTGTGATGGTTGCTTCGCCATCTCATCCTTGTATAGTAAGATCATGAAGAAGTTTGCTGGGTCCCTGAAGCTCTACCTTGCACAATACCGTGAAGTTGCTGCTTTCGCTCAGTTTGGTTCTGATCTCGATGCCTCCACCCGTTTCTTGTTGAGCCGTGGATCTCGGTTGACTGAGCTCCTCAGTACGTGTTTAAGTTGTGTCAGTCTCTGCCGTATTCACAAATGATGTGTAGAACAAGGCCAATACCAGCCTCTTCCGATGGAGGTTCAAGTGCCTATCATCTACGCCGGTGTCAACGGTCTTGTGTGTTTTTCTTTCTTTCGGATGAAGCCAAGTATCCTGTATCCTCATAATTTTTTTTTCTAGCTTGACACCATCCCTGTCGACAAGATCACTGCGTGGGAAGCCGAGTTCCGGTCACATTTGACCAGCTCACAGACCGCTCTTCTTGAGGAGATTGCTGTCGGTAACGTCACGCCCGAACTAGAGGCTAAAATTAAGAAGGTTGTTGAAGACCATGTTTCTTCCTTTACTTCATAGATTTCCGACATGATACATCCGCTCGGTTTCGGGAGACATGACTTGAAAGTGCTGCTTCTATTGTAGTTTTGTCTTGTCATACCTTGGCGAATGCTATCGTGATTTCGCAGCGCGACATAGAAAGAGCGCGGTGAAAAAGTCAGATGGGCCTTGTGCATAAAATTATTTGAATGGAATGAAGTATTCAACTCGCAGTCTTCCAAGACAAGCGCTTAAGCTCCCATTACTTCTGCAGCGCTGTAAGTTATCCGATCATCCGCTTCGTCACGTTCTTGCATCCCCCGCTCTCACGTTCAAGCACTAAGTATGCCACACGAGTACGACATTTGTGAGCAATTCTTGCTCCGAGTTGCTATGCTGCGATGAACAACTTCCAGACGACGAAACAAGTAGCTCAGACATCGACTCAGGAGGCGACGAATCAGAATTCGAATCAGAAAGTGAACAATCGACCTCGGGCGCCCAAGTTCACACTCCTACAGATGCAAATGTCGACGCAGACTTTGAGTACGTGCAGCGCGCCTTATTGACATGCACATAATTTATTATCTGCTACAGGCGTCTCATTCGAAACATTCGGACAGCAGACGATATCTCGAATACAGGGGTGTTACAACGGGAGTGGGACATTCGTCTCGAAGACCAGGAATCCATGTTTCGCGATGATTTACGCGAGGCCTCTGGTATCGGCAAAAGGAAAAGGAAGGTGAGTCGGTATTGCATGAAGTACTCTTTCTCTTATGGACGATCATACAGCGCGGACGCAGAATAGGGCCAGTACTCTCTCATCAAGTTCGCGCCCTCATAGGAGAAGGCAACCAGGCCTACATCGACGATAACCTCACTGAGGCTATTCGAGTCATGCAAGAGGTCATTCGTATCGAAGCTCGCGCTATCCCTGCTTGGACCGTCCTCGCACAGTGTTACGAAGACAAGAAAGAACCACAAAAGGCTCTCCAACTGCGCATTATGGCGGCTCATCTTAGATGCGATTCAGAGGAGTGGGAACGCTTGGCACGACAATCCAGGTATTATGTTGGAGGTCTGCGGAATCGACTTTTGTTAACGAGAATCTTCCCAGGGAAATGCGATTCAATCAACAGGCGCTGTATTGTTACGCAAAACTGTACGGCCTCGACCCTGAAAATGTGGATGCCTTATGGGATCGAGCGATTCTTGCTAGGGAGATGCGCGACCTCAGAACGGTAAGGCGCCCTCACTTTCTTTTGGGCATCCATTAATCGCTGACATTTGTTCACAAAGGCACGTCATTCTCTCTTGGCGATCCTCAAGCGTTTCCCACACGACATCACAGTTCTTTCAGAGCTCCGTCCGATTCTCCTCGAACTTGGTGAACTCACCATCTGTGCATCCCTATATCACGATGCCCTAGAAGATAATCAAGCCTCAAATCCTCTCGGTCATGCCCTTGATCCATCCATTTCTGAGCAAAATGAGCAGCCGAGGTTTGGTTTCATTGAATTGCTTGTCCTCACAGACCTCTACAATACTATGAACGAACACGAGCGGGCAATAGATACGATTCGAAAAGGATATCGATGGCTTCAGGGCAGAGCAATTCAGAAGTTCTGGGATGTATGCGAAGACGACAGGGAGTATGACTTGCCTGGCGAAGAAGGGGCCGAGCCCGTCCATCGAGTAGGGGACGTACAGCCTGGGTACTACCCATTGGATATAAATGCACGCCACCGGATTGCAGTAGCTCGGATCAAAATGGGTGACATCGATGAGGGCATGGTTTGTGATAACCCCCCCCTGAGAGATTGGAGCTGAACCCCATTTCAGATGCATGCCAACATAGTCTTGTCACAGGATCCGTTGGACTACGCCGCATTATTTGGAGAAATCGCGGACGCATTTTTTGAACTGGAGATGTATTCTAATGCTGGTCCAATCTATGAGACCCTTGGTGCTGACCCTGCGGTAGGCCGTACTCGTACTTGCCAGTCTCTTTACATTGACCCTAGAATACTCCTACAGACGAGTAGCTTGTACGTTCTATTGCAAGTTGCCACATGTCGCCGAATGCAGGGCGATATACGTGAAGCATCAGATGTGTACAAGCAAGGTCGGTTTACCTGTGATCATGACTCGCTGCGAAGTGCTAACTCGACGTAAAGTCATTGACGCAGACCCCTCTAATACCGATGCCAAGATGAAACTCGCTGAGCTATATGAAATCATGGACGAACCCCGAAAGGCACTTGAGCTGGTTTATCAAGGTACCGTTATCTTAATATGATATTACGATTACAGAGTGAGTAATGTATCATCCCAGTCATTGATGCTAGGAAGCGCCACCCCGGACAAGCCGACAGCGCGATACTCCCCGGTGCACCCTCGAGTTCTCAAGTCGCTGCTTCCTTGTTCGACGAAAAGTCACAGACACGACGAAAAGGAAAGGCTGTCACGAAGAATGGTAGGCTTACTTTAGCAGAGCTGAAGGCTCTCGAGGAGCAACGTGAAAAAGAGGTCTTACTCGGGTACAAGAGGGTCGAAGAACTATGGCAGAGTGTTCAGGACGTGGAGTGTAACGATGAAGTCATCAGGGAGTGGATTCTCGAAGCCGAAAAACTGGTGGAGATGTTTAGGGAAACACGGAATTTGTTCTTGACGAGTAGGGTGCGTGCTGCGAGGACTCGTCTTTCGAATGTGTGGAGGTAACTGTTGCCAGCACAATGATTTCAGGGGTATGTTTCCCAGGAGACGACAACAACGCCAAAATCAAAGTGAAGCAGCAGAAGAAAGAATGGCGTCGAGATTGGAACTTGTTGGTTCGTCTCATGCTATTCTCTGTTGTTACTTTCTGGTTGACCTGTGCAGAACGGGATAAGCACCTGCGTAAAACCAAAGATGATACCCACCAACCTGGCAAGGTCGACTCGTTCCGCGGCGTCTCCTTCGAAAACTGGTTACGGCTGTTTATGCAGGTGAGGTATCACTCTGCCTTGCGTCACGGGTGAATTTAAGATTGTTGGTTTCGCAGTACGCGTTTATATTGACGAAGCGAGGGGAGCATGAGCTCGCTGATGAAGTCTTGCGTCACATCTTGTTGTCAAACGGGTACCGAAGCAAAGAAAATCAAGTCACCATCCGGCTTGCAATCATCAGTAAGTGCTTACAATTTTCACTCTCAACTGCTTGACGTCTCTCCAATGACAGCATGTGCATTGACCACTGATAATTACACTGTCGTCGTCGAGCAATGCCGGAAGTTGATCAACGCATATCAGTTCAACAATGAGCCCATGCGAATACTCTTATCTTCCCTCGCTAGTGGTTTGCGGCCTGCCGACACATTCATCAGTTCCACGTTACAGAAACACATGCTAAGAGAGGTCCGGCTGAGCGACGGCGCTGTAAAGACGCCCGAATTCCTGAAGTGGAATAATTCGAGCCAACGGTATCATTTAGCGACAGCCAAGTCGGTCAGTGAAGAAGACGTTGTTAAAGGTGCTGAAGCGCCGGAAGAAGACCCGGAGGATATCAGAGACGTGGCTGATGCGACGCCGGCGAGTGACAACAAACCCCTGTGGCTACCGACGAAGAACAATCCGATCCCGGTCACCTTGTACGGGCAGCTCTGCCTTGCGGCCAAGAGTTATCAAAGCGCGATATGTGAGGCCTTCCTCCCTTTGTTTCAGAGCCGGAGCTGATGAATGGACTAGTCTATTTATTGCACGGATATGATTATTGTCAGGAGGATCCGATTATATGTCTTTGTCTCGCCCTCTCCTCTTTGGGTAGGGCCATGCAACGTCAAGCGGACAACCGCAATCACCTTATTGCTCAGGTATTACAATACATATCCCATTTCATGCTGCTGATATGAGAGGCTTTAGGGCATGGCATGTCTGTCGCAGTACCGAGCCGCGAGAAGACAAGCTGGCGATCATGTACTTCCCGAAATCGAGTTTAATTTTGGTAGAGCATTCCAGCAGCTAGGTGATCAGTTTGAAGTCCATTCCTCGACTTGCCTAATACGTTGGTTCGTAGGGTTGCATACCCTTGCGGTCACCCACTATGAAAAGGTGTTGCAGCTCGCTGAAGGCAGAAAGGACGATGATGTGTGTCAGACGGAACATCGCGATCTGTGGTTGACCTGATTTGACTTCTAGGACGTTTCCGTTGCTCGGGAGGCAGCCTATAATCTCTCCCTAATATACGTGACGACTGGCGCGGTTCCGTTGGCAGATGCTCTCTATCGGCGTTGGTTATCCGTATGACATATTTGTTCATAAGTGTATGTACATTCTTGACCCTTTTTTCTAATGTATATCATTTACTTTGATTTTAGCCTAGTCTGAACCGGGTCACACATTGTGTATTTTGAACTGGACTGACGTTGAGCGCCGACTGGACTGCCTTACATGTAGCAGGTGCTATTTAGGTCCAATATACATCTCTCCAACTCCATTGCTCCCTCTTCAACAACGCTCAGATATGGCGACGAAACTTGATCCATCCTCGTCTCGATGCGCCCTTGTTGCATCGCGCTTATTGATGTGGCAATACGCACGGCAGGGTCGACTTGAGTTCCTTGGGCTCGATGTAAGACCTAGGTCCCGTGACTAGTACATATACTGTCCGCGGTACTGAATGCTAGTCATTCAGTATTCTGCCCTTTGGTGTAACGGCTAAGCGTGCAGCGGGCTGATCCTTACACTCGACTGGTGACGCGTTCGATTTACGCCTGGATACCGTCGTTATCATATGAAATCGTGTTTTGAAGCATTTGCTCGAACTCTTCACGTCGAACCTCACCGCGCTCCGAGGCAAGTTTTCGAAGCATTTTTTCGGATGAGTCCAGCGTCGATCAGGTTGCGAGACGGTGAGGACGTCGAGATCTCGATGCGATGCTCGGTAGCAAGCTGGCAGGTGCAGACTTCATCAAGGAAAAGATCGGAGTCTTCAAGGTAGAGTTCCTCGAGATCGGGTCCGAGGACTCGACGGTGGTCGGTTGACAGTGCCAAATTCTTCGAAGATTTTTCACCATCGGTAACAGCTGCTCCTTGCGACTCCCAGGGCTTCGCAGATTGTCTACTCCCTTGATTGGGCGATTGATCATGGTAGATATACAATTAGCTCGAGTGAGCAATCTGTATGTTGTTTGTTGGTGTCGCAGGGATATCTGCATATGCCTTGGCTCAATTTTATCGGAAAGCGTGATCCACTAGACGAGTAATATGAATACGGCATTGTTAATTGGTAACATCTGCTGAGAGCGTATCTATGATGTCGTACTTCACGTCAACAAAGCAAGGACCAGGTGACGGTATGGAATCAAGGTTTGAGAGAGGAAAAGAAAAAGAAGTTCACGACCCATAGATTGTAGAGGGGGAGAGAAACGTAGACGACTCAGGTGGCGCCATCCAGTGTTTCGTCCAACTGTTCGTCGTCTTCGTCTTCGTAAAACTGGTTCTCTTCCTCGTCCATCGACTCTTTGAGCTGAAAAGCGTACGTCGACGAGTATCAGCGATGTCAGACGAGACAGACGTACCATCTCAAGGAGTTCGTGACACTCGTTCAAGTGTGCCATGACGACGCCTTGGCCTTCGGGAACGTTGCCATCGTGGCCGACAAATTTGCCGTCTTTGCGCATGGAATCGATCTGGTGCAGCGCCAGTTGATACTTTGGGGAACTTGGTCAAGACGTGTCTCGTGATGCGTGCGCGTCAAGGGACATACTGGATAGAGGTCGCGAGGACAAAACGGTCCGCCGTGCTTGCAAACTTCGTTGAGACATTTCTTGACTGTCGAGAGCTTGTTTGCCTGGAGAAGACGGATCGGAAACGGGCGTCCAGAAAGAGAGGGAGACAATCATACGATGGGCATCAATTCCTCGGATACAGGTTCGCTCGACGAGAGCAGCCGATAGATGAGACCATAGCAGCGCCTCAAAAGGTAGAGCAGAACCTAGGGCACGAAAAATATCGATCAGAAAGACGAGATGAACCACTCACGTATTGCCCTGGCGGACGATTTCCGTCGGCGTCTACAAACTTGCCGTCGATTCTCATCTTGTCGATCTCTTGGAGACTGAGAGAATAACTGTACAAGTCGGTTTCGCGAAGGCTCCATCGGTGCGTGAGGACAAGTTTTTCGAGCTCTGAACGGAGCTGGCTGAGACGGTCGTGTATCGGCTTGAGCGAGCTAGCTACATTCTTGGATTCGTCTTGAGCCTTGATCTGCTGCAAGATGTCGAAGCAGTCTTCGAGAAGGGATGAACACACGGCCTGTGAGGCGGGAACAATGCCTCCTGGACCCAGGAATTTTCCATCGACACGTTTCCTAAAATAGATGCGTGCGTCGTCAAAGAAGGTAGGAAGAACTCAAACACGAATGTGAAACTCAACGAATCGATTTTTCGCAGTTCCTCGGCTAAAGGTTTGAGCCCGGCCTTGTGTGAACCTTCTTTGGTAGCGAGGGCTACTAGCTGTCGTCGGATGGCGATCAGACGGTCATGGATAGGGATAAGTTCGACGGATATTTCGGATAGGGAATCTTGTAGAGAGCGGACGATGGCATCTACGAGAATGGCAAGAGCGACAGGTGGACCTAAACGGTGGAATCAAAGTGGAATAGGAAAGGAGGGTGCGCACCACATTCGTTGAGTTGGCGTTCGAGGAGCTTTGTCATTGCGACAGGATGCTTGCCGCTCTCGGCGTCGTTCTGAACGATAGCGCGCAGTTCATCCAGTCGGCGTTGAAATGGAGAGAGATCGGATTCGTTGTAGAGACCAGATTCCTCGAGATGTGTGATGATTTGCTGAAGCAAAGAGGGGTGGCGTCAGTATGTGTTTCTATAGGATCGATAGTACAAGAGCGTCATATCTGCTTGAAAAGGGTCAGGACTAGCGGGAACTGAATGGATGGGGTGGATGTCCCCGATGGTGAAGGAAGAGAAAGGAGGCCGGATGGCGAGGGGGCACTAACCCGCATGGAGGCTAATTGAGAATAGACGGCGGGGCATTCCTTCGTGCGGCCAAGTGTCAGATAGCAGAGTGATAGGAGATGGAATACATCTGCGAGAGTGGTGTCGACGCGGTTGTTGCAGCTGGCGTTGTCGTCGCGGATGTCGTTGAGTTTGGTGACTGATCAACGGGCGTGAGGGTGGGCGAAGGGATGACGGGAAAAGGAACGGACCTTGCTTTACGACGGCCTGGTAGAGTGCGTTGACCTCGGAAGGCTTGATGAAATCAGCACGGTCTCTCTTGAGGGCGGTGAGCCGATTCCGGATGCTGAGCAGGGCAAGGGTAATGAGTGTGGGCGAATGGCGATAAAGGTGCGTACTTTATGACGGCCTCGAGGATGGGCAGTTCTGTGGAGATATAAAGGGGGAGGAGGAGGAGGAGGACGTTGTCAGACTCACCCTCTTGCGTGACCGGAGCAGTCATCTTGCACGTCGTTATCGGCAACGCTCAATAATGATCACAAAAGGCAACGTCGGCTTTCCTTTCCCACGCTGACCGACCCGTTTATTTACTTTACTCGACTCTCAGTTCCAACCGTCGTCTCTTCCCGCTCTCCTCCTCCGACGAACACAATGGAAAAGATCAAAGAGGTCCTTGTTCTCCCCAGCGTCGTCCCCGTTCGCTGACTCCCCAGCAGAAAATGAACGCCCTCCGCGCAGAGGCCGACAAGGCCGTCGAACGTGCTGAAGAAGCAGAAGCAAAGAACAAGAAAATCGAATTGGAGCTTCTCGACAAGGAGCAGCAGATCACCTCCCTCAACAACCGAATCGATCGTCTCGAGCACGAACTGGAGACAACCGAAGGAAAACTCGCCGAGGCCAAGTCTGCCCAGGCCGAGGGCGAGCAATCAAAGAGCACCAACGACAGCCTTACCCGAAAGATTGTCCTCCTCGAGGAGGAGCTCGACGCCGCAGAGAAGAACGTGAAGGAGACGACCGAAAAGTGACTTGCTTGCTTATCGCGAGCTCATCTTACTTATCGCGTCTCCAGACTCCGACAAGTCGACGTCAAGGCAGAGCACTTTGAGCGTCAGGTCCATCGCGCAGAGCAGGAGCGCGATCAGTGGGAGCAGAAGTACGAGGTATGCTCCGTCATGTTCCCTCATTGTCCTGGATCTCATTGACACTCCCAGGACGCGATCGGCAAGTACAAGGCCTCCCAGGCAGAGTTGGACGAGTTGATGAAGACCATGGAAGGCATCTGAACGCTAATCGTCTCTCATTTCGTCCTCTTCGCATCTACGTGTCTCTCACGAACCTTCTTTGGTCATCTCAGTCTGTATACTATCTCTCCTTGCGCTTACACTCCTTACTTTACAAATATGAACTATTTCCCATTGTCGACCAGTAATTACTGCGAGTCGTGAAAATTCAACGAAATCGAATTGACGCAATGGCGTTCATCGACTGTCATCCGTTCCTTTGTCAGCGATCCAAACTGAACGAAACACAACGCACTGGGTGTAGGGAATCCCTCGCCCCTAAAGACGTGGCCCAAATGTCCACCGCACGCAGTACAGGTGATCTCTGTTCTAACCATACCATATGTCCGATCCTCATGCCGGCTCACAGCACCAGGAATGGCTGCAATCTGCCATAAGCGACCAACATCCACCGCGCACGGAGCGAGCGTTACCGTCGAAGAAGGCCGGCCATCCACAACCACTCTTGAACTTGGTCGCGCTCTTGTACAGCGGCGCCCCGCAGCCAGCGCAGGCGTAGACACCCTCTCCACTATGGTTCTCGTATTTGCCGGTCCCTGCAGGCTCGGTCCCTTTCTGTCGCAGAATCCTAAACTGTGTGCCACGAGATGAACGTCACGCCAGCGTCTCGATCGCTGCATATATGCACATACTTGCTCGGGAGTGAGTGTCGCACGCCATTCAGACTCGGATTTCGTCTTTGATTCTGTCATTGTCGGCGTGGTGTGGTGGAACGGACGAAGATGGGCAGTAGAACGATGGCTAACGGAATGCGATATGCGTCGTACGAAGGCAAGCGCCATGATACTGTATTACTCACTTGTCTGATGGCCGGATTATTTAAGGTGCTAAATTAGGAAAGTTTGTAGGGGGCACCGCCAATGCTCTGTGGCCGTGCTCGTGCCAGACCGTCGCCACTAGTAATCCGGCCATCCATTGAAACGTAAACCACCGGCTTTCCAGGGAGTTCATTGAATGACCCACTAGGCCCAATAGGTGAATAGTCTCGATAACAACCTCCTTCACGGTCGGAATCATTTCGGAGCATCTCGAAGTCCCCGAGAACGCATCATGGCGGGACGATTCGGGACATCATGCATCAGATATGTTGCCCGTCACATGGTCAATTCCAAAAAAATGCAGAAGCCATGTTTACTCACACAGGGGGACCTCCTTTTGTCACGCCTAGAAGATAGCAAAGATCAAGGCGTAGGTATCAATCGATTTTTACTTAAATAGCTATCTACGCCGCAAACTCGCTCGCCCCGACACGATGCCACTCACCGAGGCTCAACGTAAAGCAATGCCAGCGCTGCGTGCGATGCTCGCCAGCAACGCGCCTGACTTTACCTGCGCCTTGCCATTCGAAAAGCGTGCTCATCTCCCGCCGGCTACTAACTTCCCCAGCGACATCACCGTCCGCGTCGACATTGTACCGCCACTGTCCACCCCTCTTCCCCTCGTCGACGCCAGCGCACAGAAGCAACCCGAGCGCGTGCCTGTCTTTTACTATGCGCTCCGCAGCGAGACTGCGTCAGATGCACCGGAGAAGACCAAGGTCATCCTTTATATTCACGGCGGGGGAAACGTGCAATGTCATCCCACCGACGATATCTACGTTAATCTTATCGCAGC
Source organism: Austroboletus eburneus (assembly GCA_038090175.1). Classification (NCBI taxonomy): domain Eukaryota; kingdom Fungi; phylum Basidiomycota; class Agaricomycetes; order Boletales; family Boletaceae; genus Austroboletus; species Austroboletus eburneus. The sequence goes on along the minus strand of JBBPMF010000210.1, from coordinate 8,785 downwards.
GCTGCTCCGTGCAACCTCGACAGTTGCGGGGAAACCCGTCTCATGCACGGTCATCGCGCCGTGCTATCGGCTTGCCACGGTCCCTGAAAACGCGTTTCCGGGCGCATTACAGGACATCTTGGCAGCCTATGACCACGTTATCGGTCAAGGATACGATTCGTCCAACATCACGTTCGCGGGCGACAGCGCTGGTGGGAATCATGGTGGGTGTTCTGGACTGTCCTTGCGCACACGGCAGAACTGACGCATCCGCAAAAGCGTTGTTATTGACACACCTCGCCTTGCATTCCAATCGGCCGTTGCCCCAGGGCGTGGTCGTTATTTCCCCCCAGTCCCTGCAGGTGTACGACAACCTGAGCGATCACGCCAAAGCTCAGACGGTCACGGACCTGATCTCGCTCGACGTGTACAAGAGATCATCGACATGCTATGTCAACGGCACAGGATTCGCGCCGACCGATCCGCGGGTGTCCGGGGCTCTGCTCCCATTCACGGACGCGTGGCCTAAGACGCTGATCTTGCTGGGCACCGGAGACACGCTCGTTGATGCGTCGAGGTTGCTAGAGAGGCGTCTGCAAGAGTCGAAGCGGCCCGTGGAGCTGGTCGAATACGACGAGCGACCACACGCGTGGTGGCTCATTTCGGCCGTCTTTGCTGAGGAGCTTGCGGACGCGGCGGGGAGGGTGGCGCAATTCGTGCACGGAAAGGATAACCACCTTTAGTGGTACGATTAGGGACGTAGACCCGTGGTGAGACTAGCAATGACGAGAACAGTGTATCAGGTCGAGTGATCCGAGCAGATCAACTTGCGTTGGTCCACATGTTCAAGGCCCCTAAAACGCACGCAGTGCGCCAACTCTGATAACACACTGGCTTCATACATGATTCAGGTCCACATGATATGTCGCCACTGGCTCCTTCCCATTCAGAGACGGGAAATTTCGCCGTCGGCCCATTGTTCGATTCACAAATGACTATGAAACACGTCACGGGTGGTACCGTACCTCAAGTCCCATTTAAAACAGGGAAACCTCCTGTAGGCGCTTATCGCCATCATTCATGCCACTTACCGACGTGCAACGGGCAGCATTGCCAGCGCTGCGTATCCAATTCAATCAAAGCTTAGAGTCTCTGCTGGGCACCGTCCAGTCTGTAGACGAACGCGCACGCGCACCCGATCCGGCCATCGTCCCGAAGGACGTTGCGATCCGGGTAGAGATCGCGCCGCCCTCCCACCAGCCCCACCCGCTCCTCGCAGCCACAGGCACACTCAGGTCACCCGAACGCGTTCCTGTCTATTTTTTCACTCTCGGCGGCGAGGAGGCACTAGACGCCCCAAAGGCTACAGACCGCGTCATCTTCTTCATCCACGGCGGGGGGAACGTCGTCGGTCACCCCACCCATGTGCCTTTTCTCAGTCTCTACGTCCGTCTGCTCCGTGCTGTCGCGGCGCACCCGGACGCGGGAAAGTGCGTGCTCATCGCGCCGAGCTACCGTCTCGCGACCGTACCCGAGAATGCGTTCCCTGCTGCTCTCCAGGACCTCGTCGCCGCATACGACTACGTCCTGGCCAAGGGCTACAACGCGTCCAACATTGTCGTCGCGGGAGACAGCGCCGGAGGGAACCATGGTTCGTTCTGCATGGCATTAATATTGGCATGATCAGAAAACCTGACACGTTTTATTTTTGTTTCCGATAGCGATCGTGCTGACGCACCTCGTGTTGCAGTCGGATAGGTCGCCACCGTACGGCGTCATACCCATCGCTGCCACTTCCATGTTGGTGTTTGATTGCATGAGCGAGTATGCCAAGTCACAGGCTAGCAACGACACTCTGGAATTGGTTGGTACCCATGAGTGGGTAGGCAAAGCCTATCTCGGCGACTCGGGCTTGTCGCGCGCAGACCCACTCGTCTCGGGCAGTTTCATCACCTTCACGTCTTCTTGGCCCAAGACGCTCATCCTCATCGGCTCTGCCGACCAGCTGATCGATGGGTCCCGCGAGCTCAAAAACCGCCTAGAAGATCTCAACCGACCAGTGGAACTTGTTGAGTATGATGAACGTCCGCATGGGTGGTGGGCTTTGCCCCAACTTTTTTTAGAGGACATCGAAGACGCAGCACGAAGAATTGCCGAGTTCCTTCTCCATTAGTACTTTGATTCAAATTATTCCCTTCAGCAATGTATAATGGTTACCAAAGTCCGAAACATTGACCGACGTGTACATGATCAGTGACATATATCCCTGACTTAGCTACCCAACCGAGTACCTGGTGTGAATTAAAAAAATAAAAAGCGAGATTAAGCGACTTGGCAACCGACCTGAACGAATGATTCAAACACAGAACAAAGATGACAGGAAAAATGGAGGTAATGACAAAGTGTCAGCGCGTTGCTGTGGTATCCAAAAGGTATTGCAGAAATGCCATAGTAAAGGAGTGAACTGTGTGAGAGAGGGTAGATAGGAACATGGCTGGGTTATCCATATGCGGTCAAGCGGTGTGAAGTTGATGGTGCCTGGGGGCGATGAGTGGAGACACCCGTTAAGCCATGGGTTAAATTATATATGTCGCAGGGAAGATGTTCGCAGGATGTGCAATAAATGGGTCATACATGCCGCCTCAGGCACGATTGCCACGGCCTGGGAACAATCGATCATCGGCGCATGCGTGCGGCACGATCATGAATAAGCCTTCTCGGAGAGCTTGCTGCCTTCCAACGGGCTGCGGTTGTCGCCCTCGGATGAGTCGCGTATTACAGGAACAATATCCAACGCGTCTTGATCCGAAGCGGTGGGTGTGACCGGTCTCGAAGCGACAAAGGACGTCGTTGCAGTAGTAGATGTCACTACTTGGTTATGTGGATAATACGACCGGCGCTTCATCTTTTTGAAATCGTATGAAGTAAATCTAAAAATAGGTTGTATTGAGAGGGGCAAGAATGGAGAAGGCAGTGACTTACTGTTCCTCCATTTGCCGCATTTCTGCGCTTAGAGTGTTGACATCGCGAGTCTTGCGTTGCTTGGCCTTGAGTGGGTTGTCCTCGAGGAGTAGTTCTTCGAGTTCATGTGAGGCATCAAAATTAGCTTTCTTAGACTGCGAGAAGCAGCGGTAAGCACAGTGAATGAAAATAGAAAAGCTCTCATGAGCGTAAGCAAACACACGTCAGGCGTAAAGGGAGGTGGGAGTTGTTTCTTTTCGAGTGCAGGCCACTCGATAGATTGGAACCAAGCGTGTTGTCGTATTTCATCAAAGCCTTCGACCGACTTACAGGCCATTCGTTTGGCCGGATCTCGCTCCAAAAACTATTTGGGGTGAGGGAATGTGAAAAAGGGTAAGGACAAGACTCACGCCTCTGAGTGCTTGCATGCCTGCACGACTGCACTTTTTGTCGGCATCTTCGGGAAATCTGAGGTTGTCCTTTGATATTGCATGTGTGAGATCGCTGTTGGTCTTCCCTCTAAAAGGGCGGCGGCCAAAGAGGAGTTCGTATGCGCAGACGCCGAGGGACCACCAATCGATGTGATAGGTGTAACCACGCTTTGTGAGGATCTCTGGAGCCATATAGGCCATGCTTCCAGCGACTCCGCTTAGTAAGCGTCGGTCGGAGTAGTGTACAGCGATGTTGAAGTCGGTGAGGTGTGCGTGGCCGCGCTCGTCGAGGAGTATGTTGTCAGGCTTCAGATCGCTGAAGGGGAGAGTGAGCGGGGATAGGAACGACGAGGGGGGGACGAACCGGTGCATAATGTGGTTCTCGTGAAGAAAGGCAAGGGCAGAGGAGATCTCTGCAGCGTAGAATCGGACCGTGTCTTCCTGGAGTAAGCCGAGACGGTCGAGGTGGACTGGGGAAAGGATGAGTGGAAGAGACAAGCGGGGAAGCGAAGAGGGACAGACAACGTAAATCGCCGCCAAGCATGAGATCCAGGACAAAGAAGCAGTTTTCGTCGTCCTGGAAAGCGTAACGAAGGTTGACGACAAAGGGATGGTCGATCTGGGGAAGATATGAGCGGGCAAAGGGACGGATGGACGGAACCAACTTCTTCTAGTAAACGACGTTCTTGTATGATGTTAGCGACGGCCTTCATCTTGACACACTTTGACTTGTTGATGTACTTGAGTGCGTAGAGCTCGTGAGTCTGTTTGTGCTGAACCATGCGGACCTTTTGGGAGTGAGTGATGAGAAAGAGAAGGGGGCAGGGGGAGTACCTTTCCAAATGCGCCTTTGCCGACACATCGGAGGAGGACGAAGTGGAATAGATTTACGTCGCCTTCAAAGTCGACGGGCTAGTGAGGGGAATGGGCTGAAGGAGCAGCGTGTGGCTCGGGGGAGGACTCACTGTGGGGCGACAGCAAACAGCACCCATTTCGAGGAAGATGACGAGAGAGAAGGGAAAAAAAACAAACAAACAACATGAGCCTCTCGCGATGAAACCACGTGACTTCAGAGATCGTCGTCACACCCTACGTGACAGCAGTGTGACATCCGCCATGTCGATGAGCCGTCCTCTTGTCGTGTTTGGGCCGTCCGGCGTCGGAAAGGGCACGCTCATCGCCCGCCTCTTCGCCGACGTCCCAAACACCTTTGGTTTCAGCGTGTCACGTGTGTGCCCTTCTTGCCTCGCCCCCGCCCGCCCTCACACCGCCCAGACACAACCAGACAGCCCCGCCCCGGAGAGACCGACGGGAAAGAATACCACTTCGTCTCCTTCGACACCTTCAAGACCCTCATCTCCGACAACGCCTTCATCGAGCATGCCCAATTCTCCGCAAACTTCTATGGCACTTCCAAGCAAGCCGTCGCCGCCGTCTGCGACTCGGGCAAGCGCTGTGTCCTCGACATCGACGCACAGGTACGTTCCCCCATCGCAACCGCAACCGCCACTCATCCCCTTTAGGGCGTCAGGCAGGTCAAACAGACGGACCTGAACCCCGTTTATCTCTTTATCTCCCCTCCCGATATGGCCACGCTCCAGCGCCGATTGCGCGGCCGTGGTACTGACCACGAGGAAGCAATCCAGAAACGCCTCGCCACCGCCCTCGACGAGATCAACTACGCTCGACAGCCCGGCACCTGCGACTACGTTATCGTCAACGACGATCTCGACAGGGCCTACGCGTCCTTGAAAAAGGTCGCTCTGGGTCAAGACGTTGACAGCGATGTCTTTCCCCCTTTGGATGATTGATCACTTCGTTTTGATACCATCATAGATGTCCCAACTTTAACGCTTGTAGAGTCTATACACTCCTTGTACCACTTGCTCACATCCTGAATCGCATGTACGCCATGAGCAGAGCCGAACAACCCGTCACTGGGCCAAAATTAGTCCCGGTTTGTGAACCAATCGACACTGAACACGTACCAAATCCAACCAAGTACTGCAGCGTAGTTGCCTAAAAATGGTACGCGTCAGCGCGAGTCATCCAATTCGCAGAGTACACTCCCCTTGGACGCCTGAATCGCCGTACGCAGGTTCGCAATCTCTTGCTCGATCCTTGTGTCCACCTCCTTGATCTTGAGTTCCTGCCCGCTACTTTCTTCCCGCATCCGTCCCTTTTCCAGATTGAGGTCTAACCGCACCCCCGCCTGCGTTCGCGTGATTTCCTCCCGTAGACGTTGCTTCAGCTTCTCCATGTCTGTCTGCAATCGATCACTCTCTGCCTTGATCATCGCCAGGTCGTTCTTCTCCATCAACTGTAGCTCAGATTTCAATTGTGCAAAATCCACTTGTTGTGTATACTGGTGCTGCGTGACCCCGTTAATCTTCATCAGCCCCTAGCGCCGACGTACAGACCTTTTCTTGGTCCGCCTTGGTCACCATGTTGCTCGTCATGTTCCGTATGCTCTCGTCAATAACCTCTGCCATGGCAGACATGATCCCCTCTGCCTGTTGTCGGTTCAGGCCTTCCCGCTCCAGGCGCTGCACAAAGTGGTGTGTGTCGAAATGAAAGTCATAGCGTGTAGCACTCGCTCGAAATGCCTGCGTCGATGTAGTTGTGAACGAACGTAGTCTTGTTCCAAACCGTGCGGCCAAGAATGAATGTGTAGACATGATGCCTGGAAGTTGCAGTTCTAAAGCCGATTTATCATTTAATAATTATTTAACTTACTAACTTACACATCCAGACATTCAATATTTTAGATGGCTCAGAATATATCCCTAAATAGAATCCGATTATTGAATATTATGAGTGCCTATTCTGTTATTGCTGGAAATATTATATTTTGAGGAGTGCCATAATAGTACATATAATTTTAAATTATCATGAAACTTATAAGTATTCCATAAACAAATTCAAAATATTAGCTTGTAAATGTTTTATTATATTTACAATAAGCTTATATTCTCTTTTAACCTACAAAATATTATATTATAGTATTTTATTCAACATTATTTAAAATGAGCAGCTTATCTGAATGATAAAATATATTATTTTAAGATGCTCAAAAGCATTTTGTAAAACATAATATTTTATTAGGCCCAAAATGTATAGAGTGGCAGGTGGGCAACACATGGCTGCCATTTGGGCAATACATAGGCAGTTGATAGGGATCAATTGCCCACCAAGCATGGAGTACTGGGTAACTTATCAGTAATGACACAGATCAATGCCTATGCAAATTAGAGGGATTAATCTACATCTACATTGATACATTGCATTCATTCAGAACTAAGAAGAGTAGAGGCAGACAAAACAAAAGTGAATATCTGTATTTTTGAGTGAATAATAGATGTATGTAAGAACACAAATAAGAATATATTAAAGAAAAATAAAAAAAGAAATACATATCCCTTTGCCAGATCTAAATTGATATGGCAAGGCATACATTCTTGGGAAGCAAAATGAAATACTCTGGTTGCAACAATGGTGCAGATGCAGCAGGTGTAACCACTGCCTTTCTCTCCTTTCTCACCCACCTGACAACCTGACAAAATTGCTCTTTCAAGTTACCCTGGAGGACAAGCATGATTTGATCCTTTGAGGTTGGACTTGCTGGGTTAAGGAAATGCATGGAAACATGGTAGTACTTGATGGCCATGCCTATGTATGTGGTTGCCAGAAACAGAGAGGGCTATATATCCAGGAGGGGTGTGGCCCTCTAAATTAAAAAACCTGTCAGGACCAGTCTGCATGACCTGTTTTGCATAGTTACCTCAAAGATATCTTATGTCAATGTTGAAACAGAGCTGATAGCAAGCATAATTGCAGAACTGGTCATCAAAGAGTCACTTGACACAGCCTGAAAATGTGAATTAGTAGCCATTATCTTATTGATACTATCTGCTTACCTTTGTCTACTGCAGGGCTATGCTTTGCTATGTTAGCCTGTGTTATATTTCAAGTGTCTGATTTATTTTTATCTATAACTTGCCCAAGGGATGAAGGAGGGGGTCTGGCTGCAAATCAGTGACTGCTGTTGGACAAAGAACTACTTTACTAACTCCTTCAGCTGGTTGAGGTAGATCCCTGTAAGGCTAGTACCATCTAAAAGTACACCATATCTACACAAAATTTAGTGAAGATATCAAATACAAGTGTGAAAGGAAACCTATTCAGTAGCCAAATACTTGTTTGGTATTTCAAATATGTGATGCCCATGGAAAGACACTACACTGGTAGTGCAATTGACAGCATGTAAAGTAGCTCAAAAGCCTTTTTCCCTTTTTGGACTATCCACACATCATGACCAATAGTGCGAGTGGCAGCTTGCTGAAGGAAAAATTCTGCAAATTTCCTACATAATTGGATAGGAATCCTGAACTGGAGCATGTGGGTAAATGGTTGGACAGATAAAATCTTAATGACTTACTAGGTGGCCATCTACTTCTGAAATCAATTTCATCTCTGCCTTTGGAAAGTTGACCACTCGCACAACACCAATAGAGTTATGGAGTTCACCCCAAGCAATCTGTAGAGTATCATCAATGGAAACTCCATACCTTTTCTTCTTTGGAAAAGTAAGCACATTGGCAGATTTCTGAACTGCAAGCTTATCCGAATGGGCTACTATCAATATGTGGCTTCCTGGATTGCCATTCTTGCCTTTGTACCATGCCAAAATCCACACAAAGCCATAATCAGCCATATATTCAATTACATCATTCAAACCACAGTATTGGCCCTTCATGATGTCCACTATATCTCCTGGCATATTCTTGTCAAAGCCTTGTGTATGTTACAAGTGTCCACAGTTCCGAAGGTTCCAGAACTGATTCCCATGGTTCCGACGCTTCCGGAGTACCTTCCCGCGGTTCCGAAGGTTCCGGAATTCCAGAACCATCGGAACTCTTCAATACTTTACCGGAATGGACACCAGAGGATGGACTACCCATGGAATGCTATTGGACTCTATTTCCTGAAGACTACGCTCCATATGGACATATGGAGATTCCTATTCTTGACTCACCCTGTTCGTCTCTTCTTCCTCTTTTGTAACCCTTGCCATGTGCTGTTAGAACTGTTTTCATCACAAACCTCCGCTCCTTCTTTTGCCTCTCCTTTCGGCGACTGTGTCATCCCATTCTTATCACTGACTCCACGAGGCCGTTGTAGCATACCATGTGTCCCAACCATCATTTCCCCGTTCTGAGATGGTTCCGGACTGTATAAGTAGCCCATAGTTGCCATGTACATTCCCCAGCTAGATCTGCGCAATTATACGCAGTGTTTAGTCTCATTCCTGCCTGAGTCTGGAGCCTCAGCAGAGAACCCCTAGGATTTCTATAGGACGTTGCACACGTGTAACAAAAGATCTAGCTCTCCCCATACCTCTGCTACTACGCAGC
>JBBPMF010000209.1:0-43093 GCA_038090175.1 Austroboletus eburneus | reverse complement strand
GCCAATCTGTATACACAGAATAGGGAATAGCAGCTCGTGGCACTGAAAACACATGAGATTTATTCAAACATGTGATCACAACTTACCAACAATGATAGAGAATGTATGCCATTTCCGATCCGATGTACCCTTTACTTCATCAAGTGTCCTACCCATGATTGCATGACGGTCAAGAAGATAGAGGTGACATCCTGCCGAGACGCCAGCCAGTGCCCAGTGAAACAACCCTATAGCTGGTTTGCCACAGTAGGCGTCAAGCCACTCAAATGGTTTCTGAAGAACATGGTAAAGCCATGCATCAATGGCACTTTTGCTCCAAGAAAGCTGAAATTCAAGAACATTTCCAGCATTGTCACTATCGACAAGTAAACCACGGTGGCACAGATTTTCTTGAACAAGCTTGGATGGCTTGTGCTCAGTACAGAGGATGCCATTCTAACATTAACATCAACATTTGAGCTTGTGAAACAGATGAAGTTATATATCCTATCAAGTCCCTCTGATATCATCATCATGATATCAATCTTGATGGTCTTGTCTCAGCTTGATGTCTGCAAGGTCACAGTTTTGCTAGTATGGATGGCCAAATTCAAGCCAGAAGCTTTTGATTGAGTGCTGCTGCTGGCTCCAGCCTAGTAGAATATTCAAAGTAAACATAATCAGCAGAAGCCTCCTGTGAATGACAAGTTAAATGAACTAACCTTATTCAAAAGCCAAAGGCTTGACTGCCATGTGATGGTTGGTGAATCCTGAGTCTTGCAAAAGCCTACAGAGGCTTCATGCTGAGCAGCCTTTCCAGGAGTGACCTTTGGCTGCTGTTGCAGTACCGGTAAGCCATAGTGGCCGAAGACCTTCTGAATGGTGAGGCTTGCTGATGCAGATGTGTGGCTGCCACACTGAGTAGGCTTGGTCTTGGAGTTAGGCTTGGGAACATGGTTGGGGTTGGAGTCAGGCCCAGGCTGGCTATTATGACGAGATTCCTTCTGGTGGCACGCTTGGCAATGGTTCCCTTTTCATCCAGCACCTGAAACGAACTGAGAACACTGTGATGCTTGAGTTGCATTGCTCAACATTGATTAGGCATGGAGTTGACCTAAGCAGATGGGGAATGGACGACCACAGAATCAGATCATTATTGTCTTTCCTTTATACTATCCATAATCATAGTGAGACCAGAAATGCTACCATCTACAATTCGCCTGCTTCAATCATACATATCTGTGTCATTACATCCAAGCCTTGGGCCCATTGGACAGCACAGAGCCTCCATATTGCAAACGGCATGTTTACATTGTTTTCTTTGCATCCAATGGTGATTACCTCAACTTCAGGGTATGATTCATCCACCCACTCCTCTTCCACAACTCCATAGCCAATAGGAATAATATCTTGGTCTTGAATCACTTGAAGGGCAATAATGAAATCCTCATGTGACTTGGCAGAGTCAAATGGAGCAGTGGTGGGAGGCACATTGACAGCAGTGTGTTGGACATGCCTACTTTGGTCAGTTGCTATCTCGGCTTGCAGGTCAACTGAGTTATTGAAAACATCAATGGCATTCCACGGGTATTTCATGCTGTTTTTCAGATAGAAGCTGCATGTCCTGATCAAATTTTATAAGGTTAGCTCGAGATTGTATGGTATCTATGCAATTACTTAATGTACCAATGGAGTTTGGTTATGTCCTCGCTTCGAAATTGAATGAAGGTTCCAATCTCATAGGAACAGTTGGCAGTCATTGTTTAGTTGATCAATGAATAAATGTTGTAATAGCCAGAGGTGGTGTGAATTGTTGGAATCGAGTAAATGAATCTCCTCAAGGCGCAGAAAAAAAGCTTGCCAATGATGCACAAACTGAACGCCGGCATCTAGCCAGAATCATTCAATGTGAGTGTTCCGTGTTGACTTTCCCCACATAAATGATGCTTGATTGAGGCCATGGTGTTGGATCATTCATACTGCAACTCCCATGTTTTCACCACCATGGTCACCACAAACATGCAAAGGAACTCCATATATAGCAATCACTTTGGTAAAGAGATCTAGAACTGTTGATGCCCAATTATTGGTACTAGCTTGCAAATCAACAACCTGTTGGAATGTTATTGCAAATAGTGAAACTTGAGAGAGTAAAATTTACATACTGTCTGACAATATCCGTCAATCATATGTATCATGAATAACAAAGCCCCAGCAAATCAACTTGTGGTGTCCATCAATATGCCACAAATAATTTGCATGTGGCACTTCATATGTCTGACACTGTACAGTTATTCGATGGCGAAGAATTTGGCCCAGTGGGTCAATTCTTTGCATGGAAAGTCACACACATTCCCACTGCATCCGAATTCCATGAGACCTAAGGAAAGCCATGACAAAACGAAGACCAGCATTAGGTCATTCTTGCTTATAGTGGCGAATAAGCTCATCAAGCTCATCATCTGTTATGTCAGAAAAGCATTTAGAGATCCCATTGATTTGAAGGTAATAACAAAGTGTATTCCAATTTATTCCAAGCATTTGTGCAAGGGTTTTCAGCGGAATGTTATGGCTGGAAGACACTGCATTGGCTAACCATTTTTGATCAAATTCAAAGTGTGGATGGCCACAATGGCCTGATGAGGAAAGTTGTACAGGATATATATATATGGTGTTAGCTGCAGATCCTTCACTTCAGATTTGATGTTAGTCTCATGCTCCAAAAAGAAATGAAGACAGCAATTTTACAGTACTCACTGCCCCTCTATAGTCAGAGCAACCTGATCTAGGTCACATAAGAGCTGACCAAGCTGGTGTGCACATGTTTCAATCCAGTTTAGGTCTTCTACCTTGTGTTGCAGTGCCTCCAATCATTGCAATGACAGACTGCTTAGTATTTGCAAGCTCAGTCTCATCACAAACACTGAGCACTTTCTTATTGGGAACCATACTACAAAGAAGTTATCAGCAGAAATGAATGGCAATTACCATAGCAACATACACAGATATCAACCAATTCAGGGAGACTGGTGTCGGCATTGACAGTGAACAGATACTTGTAAAACGTAGGATTGACACCAATCACATTCTTGACCTAGTGATACATCTCGAGCTCCAAGGGATCATCAGAGAGTTGAAGTGGACCTATCTGGCTACTGTGCATGAGACATTGCAGCATATACTCCAACAAAAAAACTCACCTTGTTCAAGAAATGCATGATAACCATCTGCAAATCTCGTTTTCCTTGATTGCCTGGACATGATCTTTCCACCGGCTTTCCAATCTTGATGACTACCAAATAGGGCACGACATGACTGGAGCACTCATACAACCCAGAGTACACCTTGTCCATATTGTGTTGCCGAGTGCCCTTGCCCAATGAGACAAAGCTCAGTGGTTCAGGATCATAGTTAGGATCTGCATCCAGGATATCAAGTATGATATGAGGAGTAGGCCTGTTATTACCTGAACTGACAATGTTACCATCACAGATGATGAGGATCAGTTTGCATTTGTCATCATACTGGAGCTGGGCAAGTGAATCAATGTATGGCATAGGGAAACCTCAGCTTCCATGTAACAAGGCACTTGACAAATGACAAACTTGTTGTGATCCTCTGGCACACGCACAGAAGCAAAGTTGATTGATGCGATGAACTTGAATGCGATGATGCTGACCATCATAATTGACAATGCAAGGAGGATATACTGAGAGAACAAGCACTGGGGTGAATTCCGGTTGTCCACCATGCCAATCAGAAAGAGGTTTCAGAGACACATCTTTTGAGCTTCAAGTGTTCCAGAGTCCGCATTGAGATTGTTGATGGCCTTAGTGAGGTCCTGACCAGAGTTGATCTTGAACAGATTGATGAGATCACTGTTCATGAACTGAGCGTCAATTCCACTGGGTGCAACTTCACCATTCAGGCCTTCAGTGAAAGGACCATAGTTGATGTAGTTGGTCAGGTCGTAAATGAGACTATCATATTGATGGAACATCCTTGATCATGGAGGATATCTCGGTAGGGGTATGACCCATGTAGCCAACACAATGCCTCCAGCGCATGAGGGTTATACTCTCAAAGTACCAATCCGAACATGAGTCATTGGTAATGGCGCGGAAATCATGGTATACTGCGATGGGATCCGTCATGTTGGTCGCGGTAAACTTGGCCCATGGGTTGACCAAACCAGAAACACCGTTGCACAGAGCACTGATCTGTCATGATGATGAGCAAAAAAAAACGGAAAGAAAAACAAACGACACACCTGAACAGGGAGGCAGAGACGACCCCCTTTGTTGGAAACAAGGAGTGAGGGGCACTGCTCTCAGGGGGATGCTGTGATACAGGTGTCAAGGAGAGAATGAACCACAGGGGAATGGGTGGCATGAGTGGCTCCTTTCCCTTGGCTGTTGCTCTGGAGCGTTTGGTTTGTCTGCGAGCCTGGGGCATGTCTTTGAGCTGTTCGTGGTGCTCACCGTTGGGGCACTTGCGAACCAAGGGGTCAAGATAACGGGAGTTGAGGAGAGGATCAAGGGCATGGTCTTCATTCTTGTCCTCGACAATGGCCTGGCGAAGATTCATGACAAAGGTGGCACAAGTATGGATGGAGAGGAGGGAGTGGGGAAATGCACTGGATGGGGGCAAGGGCACAACGGGTGTGTTGGACTTGGAGTGGGTCTCGAGCTCGTGGATCCACTGGAGGATGAGGCTGGACACAAGATGGGTGAGCATGATGTGGACAATTGGGAGAAAGTGCAACATACTCTCTCCTCCCGGAGCTTGATGTTGCGCTTGCCCGAGAGTCTGAGCTCTGCCTGGCTCTCCTGGTGTTTCTGATGGGGGAATTGTTGAGCATCAGAGGGGCCGAGCTGGTGCCAGACGCACCTCTATGAGCTCAAAGTAACGTCATTTGAGTATTTTGTACTTCTCGAGGACATCAATGAGGTTTCACCAGGTGAATAGGATCCAATCAGAATGGCCGGAGGTGATGTCAGATTGATCCCAAAGTCAGTGGAGGCAGAGTAGAGGTGAGGGCGAGGGTGAGAACCAATGGCTAGCCGCACAGGCAGATCTGGGCCTCGTGTGTATGGGCACATGTAAGTACGTAATTGTCTGGCGGCAGCCGAACGTTTGGCCATAGTGGGCTTCCTCACAACCCCACCCCGCTGGCGGCCCGCCAGCATATCTTCGACCACTGCAAAGGTGACCTCGTTCGCTTCCCTGTCATTGGGAATCACATCTCTGCTTCATCTACCTCATCCTATACCCACTCTGCCTCCAGTTTCACCCTCTCGTCCACCCATCCACCACCAACTTGACCCGGGAACCCACAACCCATCATGTCTATTCCCCAAGAACAGCATCCAGAATATTACTTTGCTGATGGGACAGTTGTTTTTTTGGTATTTCCTTTTCTTCTATGCAATGGAATATGCTGCTTATGATTCAATGCTTGACATGATGCCAACAGATCCCAGAACAAACCCGGCACACGCTCTACAAACTCTACCCTGGCCTTCTTGTACTATGGTCATCAGTCCTCGAGTCACTTCTTTCACTTCCTCAGGCTCATCAACAAGGCGAGGGGTGCATAGAGGGTGCATGTGATGAGAACCCCATCATTCTACATGGAATTGTTCACTGCGAGTTCAACTACCTTTTAACTTTTTTGTTTGGAGGGTATGGGTAACTTGGCTTATATCCATGTCTATATACCATCTGACACATTTTTCCAATCTAGCTATGCTGGTGAGCAGCATCGTGAGGAATTTTTGATCGCTGTTCTCAAGCTATCAGCCTTCTTTGAAATTACCCATGGCTTCCAGTATGCGGTCGCTGAACTCGGTCATCTACTGCCCTTCAATTCTCCCCTCAAACTTCAGCTTGGACGTCAATATCGTGTGGACCAATGGGTTGAGCCGGTATTTCGGGATCTATTGTCGTGGCCACTATCATCAATTTCTTGCCTCGAAGCTTGTCATATGGGACTTGAGTATTTCTACATACTTGTTCACACGAAAGCACTCATTGAGGAAGAATACCGAGCTATTTCATATACAGAACCAAAACCAGTCCAGCTGGACGTCTGCAAGACGCCTGCTGAATGTGCAATAATCTGGAAAGAGGAATGGTGGAATGGTATTGCGCGGCACCTTCTCCATCCAGAAACTCCATGCCGTGGTGAAGACATTCTGGCCTTACTCGATGACGCTGAGATACCTGGCATCTGCATTCATTGCAAAGAGGCGACAGTATCAAAACTAAAGCAGTCGGATGTCCTCCAACAGGAGGAAACATTAAAGAATATCGCTGTGCTAGAAGTCATGGAGTTACAGACGGATGAGCACATTCGGGCATCGTTTAGACACCTCGCTTCACCGTGATTCAAATAATTACATTGCTCATGTTCTACGTACAATTTTATGCTATATTTTGCATAGGCTGCTCAAGCGCTCATCAACTGATCTTGTGGTACGTACTCGGTGAACTCAGTGTTGAGCTGTTGTATGAAAAGTGGTGCGCTCGTATACTAAAAGGTGGCGCGCTCGTATACCAAAGGGTGGCGCGCTCGTATACTAAAGGGTGGTGCGCTCGCATACCAAAGGGTGGCGCGCTCGTATACTAAAGGGTGGTGCGCTCGTCTGCCCAAAGTGCGCGCTGATATATATTTTTTGTGCAAACAGACCGTCATAATATTCTGTCGCCACTATGCCGCGCTATCAGGTCACATTCACTCACAGGTCAGATTCACTCAGACCGACTGTCAATTGGGTACGAATTTCGACCCCTATCGGATTGATTCCACTGATCTCGAAACGTCGCTTTTCCTGGCCGCCGTGTAATTGTTGAATGCGATCGTAGGCAATGGTTCAAAGTACAAACTCCAGACTTGAAAGAAATAAATTAGTTGTGAAGTTGCTATTCAAGAAATTGTCATGTGGTGTTCAACAATAGTAAGTATAATCAAAAGCTATATGGCTGTTGATCGGAGAGGGCGGTAAGGTGAAGCGGTGAACCTTGTTCGGTCACCGTATTGTGTGTAAATTCCATCACGAAAACTCATCGTGTAGTACTGTTGGTTGTCAGATCACCGGAGTTCCCTAAGGCAGTGGGGGTGATTTGTGCGCCGCATTCCGGAAGCAGCAGTAAGTGCCGTCAAGATGTCGTCATCAATGACTGAATGCCAATTTACATGTAGGTTCGAAGCTTGAGCTCGAGACGGACAATAACGTGAAAAACCCACTTATAATATGCATCATGACACCGAGTGGGCGCCCAAATTGCAAAAGGCACGAGAGGCGAGCGAACACCTCCCGATATGTGTGTGAATCTTTTCTCCGTTTGATGGCGGGGTATTAGGCAGACACGTGGTCCAAGCCATTGCCAAGCGGAGTAATGATCTAAAAGAGGGTTCCGTCTTTCGTCCGCTGAACACCTTGTGTTGTGGATAAAAATGGCATCGGTCGGAAGTTAAGAGTATCTTCCGCAAAGGGTCTATCTGATGCGGCATCAATACATCAATCGGGTTCTTCGCATGCTTGCAAAGTTTCGGCTTATAGGCAGCTAACTCGGTTCAAATATCGGCCCCCTAAGCATGTTGGCGGCCGCGTGGCAACCTGGGAAAAGTTCAACAAGCAACCGGACGGTGTGTCACACCGAATGACTCGGACCTCCTATCTTCTTCAAACTACTCATACTCTCCCTGAATCCCAGTGTGAGTATTTAGTACGCTATGGTGTCGGGAAAGTATTGACATTATGACACAGATCGCACCGTCATCATTGGCGCTATAATATCAACCTTTGACACTCGAAGACTGAAGCTTCGCGAGCGCCTTCACGCGAAGGCCAGTACTCTATGTGTAAGTGTAATCGTTCCTGATACGCTGATCCACAAATCCTTCATTTATCTTCTGACAGTTGTCCAAGGGCGAGTGGTGCCTCGAAATGCTGTAAGTTACTCTTGCATCCAAAATTATAGTTGGCTTTGATGCCCTCCCAGCGAACGCACGTAGAAAAGGCATCCAAAACAAGCGATAAAATTTAACACTAAAAATACCAAGAGCAATGTGTTTAGTAGTACGATCTATGATGAACCGCTTAGTATAATATCAAGTTTCGATCGAACCAGGTGTACTACTAGCTTGCAGCGATTAGACTTCTTCTCCATGTACCTGACTCGTTCCACGGGAAATTAACTCATCTGAGAAATTCTCAAGTAGGATGGGACTTGCACTGTCTCGCAGATGGTAAACACGATGATCTAGTAGTAAAAAAACATTTGTAAAAATGGGATTGAAGAACGGGTCGACTGGTGGATAGATTCTAGCGCACCTCCATCCTCTTTCAGCTCCGAACGGGACACGCCCCTCTCAACAAGCACCTACACCGCATCAGCAAAACCGACTCACCCACCTGCCCCCACTGCCAAAAACATACGGAATCAGTACTGCATTACTTCATGTCATGCCCCACGTACCGAACCCAACGCCAGCGCCTCTGCATAAAACTCGGCCGCCGGGCAACTAACCTCTCCTCGCTCCTCAACGACCCCAAATGCTTCCAGGAAACGTTCCGTTACCTCAACTCCACAGAGCGCTTCAAAGCGTCGCACGGTAACCTCTCCCCGCCAAAAGTCCCAGAACCTAAACCGCCCGACAGATAAACGCGCGCACACCAAAGTCACACCACACCCAAACCCCACAAGCACACAAAATTGAGAAACGCGCAGACACCCACGAGAAACCGCACCTGAAGTACACGACAGCCCACAAAAACGCCGGGACCCTCCATTTCTTTTCTTTTAAAAACTCCTGCCAATACAGGCAAATGTCGCATGTAACAACTACAACAAACACGGGCACTCTACGTATAACTAGAACTACTCAAAACGCATGTAATGTCTACCATGGGGCTATGCCCCGGCGGACAATAAACGAGGAAAAAAAAAAAATTCTAGCGCACACGACACCCTTTTTGGCTGAGCTCTTTTAGAAAAAATATTGCTGCCTTTCGTTAGGAATGAAGGTGTGGAGCTCTGATTGATCTACTATGAATGTACGTATGACACATTTGACTTCAAGCTGTCGTCGACTGTCGCGTCAACTGTTTACACTTCGCAATGTGGAAGAGAATAAAGCCAGAAAGAAAGAAAAGCACAGCAGAAGCCACATCAGGACCATAATCGAAGGCCTCGTTCATCTTTCACACGTGTGAGCTGTTCCTTTTCTCGAAAATGTTTTCTGACATCGTTCACAGCGCCACTTGAGCAACGCCAAATGAACCGACAGGACGTGTCTAATCAGGCTCCCTCGCTGCATCGGTAGCGCGTGGCAATTGTTCCATTGACAGGAGACCATCGCCTTTTCGCTGCCGCGCACATCGTGTGCTTTACGGAAATGTGTGATAACGGTTTTAGGGTCTTCAGAGAGGCTGGCTCCACAGATAACAGGAAAGTGAACCGTGGAGACCCACTTGCAAACAGAGTCACCACCAGGATTCTGATAACGGGACCGGGTGGGCAGGTCTGGTGAGCGCGATGGCAATTCAATTGATGATAACGACCATGGTAACCACAGTGTGGACAGTGAGAACGGAGATGATGGCAATCGCGATGGTGAGGATGGTGACGGTGACGGTGAGGATGGTAGACTTGATTCGGGAAATGTAAACGTTAGAGGTGAGTCGACCGTGGGGGTGAGAGGGAAGTCTGGAAAGTCTTCCAGGAGCTGCGCGAGGAATTCCTCCCTATAAATATTGGTGGATCAACTCTACTCTGGAGACAAACGCGATGACACCAAGATCAACGTACAGAAAATCCTGTTTACTTTCATAGATGTCACTCATGACAGTCGGCGATGATTGGGCAGCTAGAATGTGTTCGCGAAAATTGGAATGGAAAGCAGGGGGAAAACATGGTTGATTTTAAACCCAAAGATCACCTTCGGAGAGTCTGATTGAAGAAATTCTAACGGCGAGCTCCGCCTTGTTCGGTCAACTAATTAATTCCGTCACGAACATCTTTAGTGCCGAGTTGGGTATGCTTCATATTTGATTATTGTTCGAGGCGATCTCGTCATAAAAATTAGGTCAAAGATCGTGCAATTTTCTGCAAATATACAGTACGTACCGGTAGGCTATCACATATCAGCTCATGCGAAAAGCAATGGCAGGGGTACTGAGCAATTCTGTGACTTTGTAGCATAAACTGCTACACTTTCGTACTTGGATGATATGTCAGGATCACCAGAGTCCGTTACACGAGATCGCGAGGACGTTGTATATTGGGCGCTAGAACAGACAAGAACAACGCTGGAAAAAGGAGAGACGAGACGAGACGAGACTGCGATATAGAAAGATGACAAAGAAAGACTCAGGAACTATGGACGTGCACGGACCAAAACGCGGGGACATGATACGAGCGGAGATCTGTTTTCTGCTCGTCGATCCCAGGAAACTTCGCTCTCGGCATCCACCGGTCGGCACCACGCGCATCCGAGAATGCCATGAGAGTTCACATCAACCTACATAAGGTATAGTGTCTGACCGCCTTACGTTTCCACATAAATTATTCAACGCTCCTGTAAATTGAACTGTCACTTGGAAGCGATTCAATGTTAGAGGCCGCACTATCCGCCAGTGGTAAGTACTATGTTGCCATCACGAGACTGTTTTCCCCTATTCTTTGAGAAGAATCTCGAGTCGTAATGAAAGACCGGAAAAATAATGCAGTTAGATTCATAGAAGTCCTTGTCAGCAGGCCTGATCTAAACCTTTTAGGGTGTCAATGTTACCCTTCGATTCAGTCCTTTCGTGTAGCTAGACTTTAAGTAATCACTATGCTGCTTTACCTGTATTTCTTTTTTCGTCCCGTCACGCTAATTCTTCGCCTCTTTCTCTCCAGTCTCGTATACATGCGACTAGAGGTAAGACACTCATTATACTCACTTATATCTACTTTTACTTACGCGGAGTAGTCTCACTCCCTTCCTTAGCCAGCCGCCCTCAGGTCGTTTCAACATGGTGCACGGCTCTTCCATGACTCCGAAACTTACCGGTGAGGTGACAACTATATTATTTTTATCATTATAAGCGCACCGTGATTTCCCATAGCAAATCAACTGGGCTTTGATTAATCGACACTGTGTCAGCGGCACCTTCTCGGTACCCTTGTTAGATATGGCAGGCCGATGGAGCTAACTCTGAATAGTAAACCGAGAATGGATGCTGTATCAAATGACCCGTCTGATTTTCTTGCCGTTGATAAACAACCTACTTACCAAGGATAACATGCTTGTCGAACTGGGAAAGCATTGGAAATGATGGCCTGTATTCGTGTCGGAACAAGTTCACGAGACTGTGCAGTGATCACTTTCCGAATAACGTTCAATGTTCAACGCCGGTGAACGGCACTATGACAGTGATTATCGAAGTTGACGCCTGAAATATTACGAGGTTTAGAGGGGCTGGACAGTTGTTTCAGGCTTCAGCGGCCCAAGTTTTGGTGAACTGAAAAACAGCATAGCCTACGATTACATCGGTTCGGGCGTACACGTCGCATCGCCTTCGTCCGATCGTCGTTATCATTAGGGTGCTGTAGGGCGGAGGGCTCCGTCATGAGAACCAGGAAAAGTGGTAGAAAGGGGATGAGGATGACAATTAGGAGGTGGTGGGCAAGTTGAATGGTGGGCTTCGTGGCGGAGCGGAGGGCGAGACAAATGCACTCTGCGCATTTTCTGGGATACTGAAGGAGCAGAGACTCAGATAGATCAGACACATTGTGCGGGACTTTCCGGTAATGGGGTCGATGAGCTTGTAATGGGGTTTTGGTACTGACTGGTAGGATACCTTCGGCTAGCATCGGCTACCACCGGGTACCAGCTCATCGCACCAACCATCCCACTGATGCCGGGGTGTCAGAATTGATGGCGTTAAAGTGAGTTTTCTCGGCAAGTTGTCAATCGGTTATCATTAGTAGAGTCGTTTACTGACATTGGGACCTAGAGTGGCAAGTGCGACGAATTCGTCACTGGTACAGAAAGATTTCACGGAAATGGAGGCGACACTGATGTATTTTGACGTTGATAATCAGTTCAGTGCACCTTGTTTTCTCTCTCCTTCTGAGAAGATAGTATTGTTCGTTCCGACGGTGGGAGTAAGAACGAACCTGCGGAACAGTATATATATGATCTATGAATTTAGAAACTATGGGTATAACTTGTCGTCAAAGGCTCGATCGACTATTTACACCTTGCGATGCAAGATAGAATAAAATAAAATAAAAGAAGCCCAACAGAGAGAATCTGAAAGATCGATCGCATCCTTCCCATATCCAACACTCGGCAACCTACGATGATCGAGAACCACATTCAAACCGCGTCAGGTCGAATACACTGCAGCCTCCGAGTCGTTCATTATCGACACGTGTGTAGTGTCTCTCTCCTCGAAAACGTCTTCCGACATCGTTCACAACGCCACTTGAGCAACGCTAAATGAACCGTCAGAACGTATCAAAAACCCGTGGCAATTGTCCGCTGACAGGAGACCGCCAGCTTATCGTTGCTGTGGACACCGTGTGCTTTAGGATCTTCAGAGAGGATGGATCCGCAGACAATAGGCGAGTCAACCGTGGAGACCCACTGGCAGATAGAGTGGCAATATGGACTGTAGTAGCGGAATCTAGAGGGGTGATCTGGTGACCGTGATGGCAATTTGATTGATGATAATGACCATGATAGCCACGACGCGGATGAAGATGGCGATGTTGGCAATATCGGTGACAATGACGGTGATGATGATAGAACTGGTGCGGACATCGTTAGCGTGACAGATCGGGGTAACCGTGGTAGGAGTAAGAGGGATGTCTGAGAAGTCTTTCAGGAGCTGCACGAGGAGGTCTTCCCTGAGCAAAGATGGGTAGATCAGTCTAATACTCCAAGGAAACAAATATGATAGCTTCCGAGATCGGTAAACGTACAGAGAAAAACTTGAACCACGGCCGATCTTCAGAACACCACAAGACAAGGCCAGCTTCGACCGTCTGATCGGAGATATTCTATACATAGCGAGCTCCACCTTGCTCGGTCGCCCGTTATGACGTTAGGTTTGCACATTTATTTATCACTGCGTTTTTTGAGTTCTGTTATTCCAAAACAAGATTAGATCGTAAAACGAAATGTGACAAACGGACAAGAAAGTCTCACTTCCATTGACAAATTACTAATATACTAAGTGTAATCGTCATCAAAAGTACAAGTGCTAAATAACATACACAGTCAAGTCTCCCCACCCCTGAAATAAACGCGCCTCGTCCAGCGTCGTCGGCGCGTCACCCATCCATCACTTGGACGCGGATCCGGTCGAGGATGGGTCCATGTATCGGTCGTGTACGTCCAACCATCTGTATCGAAACGTTGGTCAGACCACTTCGGATCAGACAGAGAAAAAAGAAGAAAAAGAGAACGATGTACCTTCATCCGCCCCCACACAGACGCTCGCAGATGGAGTAGGTCCCCGGGCAGCCCACGTAGCTTCGAGATCAGTACGCCAACTTTCGGTGTCGATGAACGCCCAGCCGGGAGAAAGTGAAAACGTGAGATTGCTGCTGTGCAAAAAAGCGGTGAGTGTCAAATCACATGCGTACGACCGAACATGCGGGGAACCAATGTGTCCACATCGACAACCGATGACGCGAAAAAACGAAACTACAGACACACCTGACTTCTCCCCCAACGCCGCTCCATCCGTCTCTGCCTCGAGTCCATCCAACCCGTTCTGTTGGCTTCAAATTCGTCTTGGACCACGTCCCTCCCGTCCCTTTGCCTCCGTCCACGGGACCTGTTATGGTCCCCGTCGGCACATTCGACGTTGTAGACATGGTATCGTCATCGGCATTCTGCTCCTCGTCCTCTCGAACAAACACCACAACAGACTTACGCCGCTTACCCTCAGTGGTATCCTGAACCCACCGTTCGTTTTCCCATAGCTCTACTTGGGAAAGAGGAGCTCGCCACACAACGTCGTCGAGTCTGTCATTGTCAACAAGTCGGCGCAATAAGAGATACATATCACGTGGGGCAAGCATAAAGGTAAATGTACGCATGTGTAGTTGTGGGGATGAGGGAAGCGGTGGTGAAAATTGGCAGTAAGGGTGGCGGATTAGACGCGTGACACTTGTTAGAAGCGAAACGGGACCGTAGAAATGAGGAATTTGGATGGAAATTTTGAGTGAGAGGCCAGGCCCAGATCCAGATAATGCAGTGGACGCGACAGAGAGTGAGCCCTTGATGCGAGGATGGAGAACACCTACTCCGCCTGTTCCCACGATAAAAAATAAAAGGCGAAGGGGGACGAGCTCCGTCATAAGTATCGGGAGCAGCAGTAGAAAGGTGACAAGGGTGACGATCAGTAAGACGTGGTGGGGTTGAGTGGCGAGCTTCGCGGCGGTTGTGCCCGGGGCATCGGACGTGCGCCGAGGAAATTTAGGAGCGGAAGATGAGGCGGATTCCTGGAGTGCTGAAGGGGTAGACGTAGTCATGGATGAGAACCTTGCGTAAGACTTTGCCGGCAATGGGGTCGACGAAGGCGTACAAGGGGCTACCAGCAAAGGGAGAAAGGACACGATGGTGTCATGCACATCCGAACTGGAGAACGTGTACAATTAGACCTGCATGGAAACAAACGCACATACTCACAAGGCACCCATCAGATTTTGGATGGCTTGTATATTAGCCTGCCAGTCGGCTGTCCCTTCTCCCACATTGATCTGTAGTGGCTGAGCGCCTGGATCAGGGTAATAGTGAAGCATGACACCAAGCAGGAGGATATGAGGTATCAACAGCGCCATCTTTGGAAAGTAGCCTAATCCAAGTGAACATGATTACTGAAGTACTCTTTCACAACGATGGCAGAGAAGACATACAAAAGAAGCCGTAGACTGCCATGCAAGCGGTGGTCCGTTTCCAGCCTTTTTTCCACAAGATGGTTTCCTCGATACGGTCCTGCAGCCAGAACACGGGGCCCATTCTAGACACAAATCGACGAAAATTGGTAGTCATGATGGGCACTGAGAGAGGATCTCGCGTGCTGAGGAGCGAGTGCGGTGGTGCGCGCGGATTTGGGGTGGCAATGACTGAAGAGATGACGCCAGCCGCTGGTGAAGATGCGGTGGGGATGGACGCAGAAAGAAGCATCTGTGGAACGAGCGCGAGGGCTGATTTTGCGGGGGAGAGTGGCTCGGAGCAGGTGCGCCATGTCGAGGACGATGAACGGGCGGTGTCGGGCAATGTAGTAAATATTTTCGTGGCGGGCTCGAGCGATGTTCGTTTGAGTTGAATCGCATCGGCGGGGATTTCAACGTACTCGAACGTCGCCATCGTCGTCGAGCACGCGTTGAGTCTGCGTGCTGCACTGCCACAGTTACACCTTGACTATCACGTGTGAATGACTCAGCAACTTTCTCAGTCGTCCAGTATTTACAGTGAGAAAAACGGTATTCGATCATGTCACGGTGCTTACACACATGTGCGCCACCCCTTTTCTCGACAACGTCTTTGTGCATTGCTCGCAGCGCCATCTCA
Organism: Austroboletus eburneus; assembly: GCA_038090175.1. Classification (NCBI taxonomy): domain Eukaryota; kingdom Fungi; phylum Basidiomycota; class Agaricomycetes; order Boletales; family Boletaceae; genus Austroboletus; species Austroboletus eburneus. The sequence continues at coordinate 27,531 of JBBPMF010000209.1, read as the reverse complement.
TAAGCCCCAAATGAACCGTCAGTACGTGCCTGATCAAGCTCCCTCTCTGCATTGGCACCGAGTGGCACTCATGCCAGAGACACGGGATAATTATCTTTTCGTTGCCGCGGATGTTGTGTACGCTTCTGAAGTGGATACAAACTTCCTTGGGATCTTGGGAGAGGCGGGCTCCGCAGATCGCAGAGAAATTATTGTGTGTCAAGACCCATTGGCAGACTGGGTCTGGGTTTGGGGCACGATAGCGCGTGCAATCGGGCACATACGGCGTTGGAAACGACGACAATGGTACAGATGATCCTAATGGCGACGGCGATGGTGGTGGAGCAGCAGTGGAAAGAAGTGGTGCATCAGGAAAGTCTTTCATCAGCTGGGAAAGAAATTCCTCACTAAAGGAATGGTTGTCAGTCTTTCAAGGGAACAAAGTTGACGACATCTGGGGTGACACGCACAGAGGATCGACTGTGTCTTCATTCGAGGGGCACATGGCAGTAGACATGATCGACATGATGGGTTAAAACGGAGAATCTCGACGGTGTCCACACAGATTAGAGGAAGACGGATTAAATAGGAACACGAATAGATTTGACAAAGATTGCAACACGTTCACCTCTTCGCCTTGCGGCTCACTCCATGTTCGGTCGTGTTATTAATTTCGTCACAAAAATGCCTCCTGCGGAGGGCTGTCAGCTTTTTAAATTAGCATCGGAGCTCGCACAGTGTGCCGTACATTGACCAGAAAATACAGACTCACTCGATGCTCCCAAAATGCGGTCGTATGCGACGGCGATCGACAACTTTCCTTCTCAACTCGATAACAATGGAATACGCGAATGTGCATTTCCCTGGGCAGTGCGAATGGCTGAGGAATAGGTCAGCGAAGCGTGCAGCAAAGAAACATTGTCTGAGGAGTTCCGTATTCAATAGATCCCGATAGGTATTCGGGTCGGGGTTTTGTGTTTTAACCGTGAGAGTCACTGAATGCTCAGCGCGTCAACTGAGTACAAAATTTCGGAGTCGATTCGGTCAGGTGACTGAAATCTTTCTTCATATCCTAAATCACGGCTAGATTTCCAATCAGGTTCTTCATATAAAGTTTCGGCTTTCTTATGTTGGCTGCTAACTCGGTTCGGACACTTATCGGCTCTCTAAGCATATGGCGGCCGCCCAGGACCCACGTAACAATTATTTGTGGGCCGGCGAACAAATTCGACCACCGCCCCCGACTAGGTGACCATCATTGTCCCAAGCTTTTTGTGAAACCCTGATTCTATAGAATCTGTACGCTGCATCATGCCGAATATCTTTTGCCGTTACTAGGTCATATTTCGATCATGACATTGGTCCGTCTCACAACTCCGCGACATCAGTTGCGCCGTCATCGTCGAAGCTACAGATACGACGGCCAAGCTACGCGTGAAGGTCTACGCTGTGACGTTTAGTCATTCCTGATTCGCAAAACACTGATCTCAAATTTTCTTCTGATTGGCGTCTCACAGCGGTAAGTAGTGCCTGCCCATTCTATTGGTGAAGAAGTCTGATGTTGCAAATACGAGACACAGCGTCTTTCAATGAACCGCGGGTGTAATACGGACCGCTTAACATCGTGTTGCGATCAAACCAATGTGCCAGATCGTTGCTGCCATAACTACCGCACTGAAATTAGACTTCCTGCGCGTGACCTCGTCGCACAGAAAAATTTCGCGAAAAGGGAGACTGAAAATAATCGGTTTCAATGCACACGAGTTCTTTTTGAGAAGATACTGTATTGCTGTTCATTTAGTAGGGACAAACGTATGAAGCAATATACATGATCTACGAGCGTACACCCAACGTATATGAGCTGTTGCCCAAGTCGTGACAACTACTATTTAGCACACCTTGTACTAATCGCTTCCTTTCAACATCCAAGAGCCAATTGCTTTCTAGAGTTACACGTCAAGTCCTAATTCCGAGTTGTTCATTCTTGACACATATGTTGTGACCCCCTTCTCGAAAACGTCTTCCGACATCGTTCACAGCGCCACTTGAGCAAGCCCAAATGAACCGTCAGGACGTGCCTAATCAAGCTCCCTCGTTGCATTGGCACTGCACGGCAGTTTCTCCACTCACAGGAGACCATCAACTTTTCATTGCCACGGACACCGTGTACTTTACGGAAATGAGTGACAGTGGCTTTGGGGTCTTCTGAGAGGCTGGCTCCGCAGATATTAGGTGAGTCAACCGTGGAGACCCATTGACAGACTTGGATGGAGCAACAACGAGGACTATGATAGCGGGATTGTGTGGGCTGGTTTGGTAACTGTTGTGGTAATACGATGGACGATGATGACCACGGTAACCATGGTGTGTGCGAGGATGGTGATGGTGGCAATGATGATGGGGATGACGCTGACGCTGACAGTAGAACTGATCCGGGAAACGTTAACGTTAGAGGTGGGTCGACCGCGGTGGTTGAAAGGGTAAGTGGGGTGTCTGGAAAGTCATTCTGGAGCCGCACGAGGAATTCTTTTCTAAGTCAAAATGTGCGAATCAGCACTACGCCAAGAAGACAGACGCGATGACACCAAGACTATGATTCAACTTACAGAGGATCACGGTTATCTTCATAGATGTCATTCATGACAGACCGACAGGTGGCGATGGCCGGGCAAGTGGAACTATGTTGTGAAAATAGGAATTCAAAGGAGTAGGGCCCCGGTAATTATGGTCGATTTTAAACCACCTTCCCAGAGTTCGAATGGAACGCACAACGGGCCATACTCGGTCGACTTATCAATTCCGTCACAAACACTTTCCATGACACATAAGTATCTAGCACGGACTTGGAACTGATTCTGTGTAGCTCGACCGTTTTTGCCTGTCTTGTAGATCTCGTCATAGATGCGCTTGTAGGTTAGCGAAAAGAGCCTGAAAGGATCGATCAAATCAAGCTATTTTCAATTTAATACTAATACACCCGCTCGGCAGGCTGTCAGCGTGGGTGATTTTGTGACTTTGTGCCATGAACCGCTATACATTTGCACTTTGGGTGTGCGCAATGGTATATGAGCCTCATGTAAATTCAACTGGTGAGCCGAGGATATGTTTTCTGCTCGTCGATAGAAAATGGCTCGAGTTTCCCATGACAAGTGTTCGAACTCATCGACGATCTCGGTATGTGATGAGCCGATGGAACTAACTTTGGATAGCAAATAGACAACGATGTGGAGAAAGAAAGACTTTCTTGCCTTAGACAACCTACTTACCAAGGAATAGGCGTTGAAGCTCCGTTGTGTTCGGCTCGTGAACGAATACTGGCACCTTCCAACACTTCCTTTCCTAGCTCAGCTTTGAAGACAGGCACCAAATTTGACCCCTGGAGAATATGAATTGCAGTCATTTGTAGTTAGAGCCTCAGGGCAGTGCGGTTGTGTCAGTACTGGTAAATAACCCGAGCATGCAGAGAAACCACGGTGACGATGAAGGGCCACCGATCCCGCTGAGAATCACTTCACTTGGAAAGCCACTGGCACGTTCCTACCTGTCAGCACTGTAGCTCATTGTCAATTTTTTTTTAACAACGGATGACTGTTTTCCCAGCTAAAATCGGTGTCCGGACTTTTCCCAGGTCTCCTGGAAAAATCCGAACAAATAAGGCATCTAATCAATTGTCATTGGCTTTCAAGTTTCGTTGGCTTTCAAGTTTCGAATGGTGTGTGACGACTTGAAGAAGTCGTATGTTTAATCAGGACTAATAGGATTGCGTACTTTTATTATATTCATGAAAGGCTTAGCCAAATGCTCCGTGCACTTCTGCGGCAGTGACAGGACCCACTGAACAAGTCGCTGCGGCGCCACCTATACTTAGGTTGTAAGTAGTGTATCCTGCTAGTCAAAAAATGTAGAAAAAAAATGTAGGAAAGATAAAGAAGAGGTACCAGCGGCATCACTGTATGAGGGAGCGAAAGGGATGCACCGAACTTATGGAAGTACGCCGGAGCGGAATGGGTGAAAGCGGGAGTGACACGGTCCGATTAAGGCTCAGTGAGGACCACGCCACTAATCCGGTGTGTTCGACTGGCTCGTGGGATCACACCTCTTTACTAGGTCCTGCCCCCTCATCCACCGCAGCGCCTACGGTATGCTCGCACACCCGTCTGCGGAATGCTAACGCCCCCTGTCTGGTAAGTGAGTGTAGTCCACCAACAGTCCTGGAAGGACGACGGTCAGGGCAGCGGTAGCCTCCTGACGAGAGCTCTCGCAGACTCGAAACCACGTCCTCTCCTCCCTATCTTTCCATACGCGTACCGCCCGGAGACCAGGCATAGCACGAGGGTCGACTGGCGGACGCGGCCAACAGACTCGATGACCCGAGATCCCCTTCGTACACAACTACCCTTCAGTAAACGAACTCACACCAGTGCCACGTGGAGGGCAACATTTGTGCCAACTAAGTAGGAGCAAATAGGGCGACTACGAAAGCGCAAAGCACTAGCCGACCCCGAGCAGGCGGGCCTCGCCTCCGCCGGGAGACCCGACTCGAGGGGATGGTCAGTGCACTCACGAACATGGGCTGCCAGCAGGCACGTTATCTGCTACCGCTGCGTGCGTGTCGTTCCCGCATCCTGTCCGGCAACGCTTCACATCATCTTCATGACAATGACAACCGATGCCGATATGTTCCCCTCTTTCACTGCAAGGCTTGGTACCGCTCACCTCCCCAACTACCCCCCATCGCGACAGACTTTCCTTCAAGGCCGTGTCATCTGATCTTTTCCCGAGTAGGTTCCTTTTTTCTTCACGTACACAAACTTTCGAATCCCGTCCAAACATTTTCAATTTGCTCGGTGTACATGTCAGACAACACTGTTGCATACTAGTAATGTGTATTCCTGTTCTTCCTATTCTAAAAATTGCCGCCCCTCATCTGATTGGGCAGTTGCAAGTCGTCCGGGTTCACGCAAAACGCAAACATATGTTTAATAATATCTCGAACGAGATGTCAAGCGATCGTTTGTCACACATGGGATCCGTCCGGAAAAAATAGGTCCCTCCTAATTCACATAGATGGTATGCCCTTCAGTCAGTGTACGCTTTATAAGTGGTCAGGCGATGCTCACTGGCCAATAAACTATTTCGTCACTAGAGTCGTCACTGTATAAAAACTTGGGTAACAAAGAGAGCTTGAAACTCAAGTCAGCATGTGTGTTATGGTGCTTGAATGAAGCATGCATTGACGGCGTGTGCAATTGCACAACACGGGAAGTCATTTTTAGCAAAGTCACCCTGGGACACACGCGCTATGCGACAGAAGCACGTTGGATGGCAGTGATGTTGCGCCATTTTCTGACATTGTTAAGCAACCATGATGCGATAGCGTAGGTTATACCGGGTAGTAAGTAGGCCGGGTAGGGGCTCTGAGCGGTGTTAAGGTCCTGTATGTACTAGACGTGACGCTCTTCTTTTACTGCTTCTAGGTCAATTCACCTCCATCTTCTCCAAAATTTCAGCTCAGATGATATCATACCGCGTTCTCTCGACTTACCGAAGAGCCGGTGGTACTCATATGTACTTCAAGTTCGACCCCAAATTCAAAGTAGCATCAATCCGGAGAGGAGTTTCCTCTGCTATGAAATTAATATAGTACGTCACGAGTTACCTGTCTGCAATGTCAGGGCACATATTCGGGTCCCTTTTTGGATTCCTAGGGCCACCATACATCTGACCCCGGTATAAGCGGTGCTCCTAATACAATCGCCGAGCGCAATTCATTTTCACATTTGTGGAGAAAGGATTGTTTTTACCAGACATAATTGCGGTTCCAGGAACTGGATCGATCATACAAGCCTCAAAAGAAAGTCAGACTAATATTCTCATCATCGACCCTGCTCGCGGTACGATTACATCATTCTCAGCGTTCAGGAAAATATACTTGACATTACGTCGTAGGGACCCCCTGCATCATGATCGGAGGTGCCACCGTCAAGGAATATGCACTTGCAGGGCAAGCGAAAAACTTTTTCTCCCAGATCAGGCCGGTCACCTGGCTAAATGCTGTAACGTCTAATCTATCCGAATCACTTGCCCCTGTCCACTCATCTATCATACTCGACCCCCGCACCAGGCTGCGGAAAGGTCAAAAGAGGTCATATAGCGGCCAGGCTCTGCTCCTGACGTCTCCTTGTGTCGTAATTTCCATATGGTGGCTGTGAGAACCCTATGATTGCTCAATCTGCCGGGTCCAAAATTACTGATTTACTGATTCTTCCAGTTTATTTCTCGCACGGTGGAGTGAGGCAGGCTTCACGATCATTTCATCAGGCAGGGAAGAATCCATGATGGAACGGAGCTAGAGCTTCTATTCCCTGGCCCGATCTGAGACCGTCGTTCCTATCTGCGGGCCTTATCGATTGCGCTTTCCCCGAATCGAGCTGACAAGAATGTCCGACAGACAGAGGGAATGCACCTGCTGATTTGGGTCGACATTGGGGTATAAGAGATGTCCCTTTCAACGCCTTCTTGCTTCCCCATCTCGTCCTTCGCAGTCCATTGATCACAACATGCGCCCCAACAACAACTTGAACGACTCTTACGGGTCCAGTAACAATGATTCGTATGGCGCTGACAACAACTCGTACGGAGGTGGAAACAACAACGATTCATACGGCTCTAGCAATAACGACTCGTACGGCTCTGGCAACAACAGCTACGGGTCCAGCAACAACAACAACTCTTACGGATCCAGCAACAACAACAACTCTTACGGATCCAGCAACAACAACAACTCTTACGGATCCAGCAACAACAACTCTCACGGATCCAACGACGACGATTCGTATGGCTCCTCCCGCAACAACGACTCGTCGTTCGGTTCCAACAACAATGACTCTTACGGTGCTGGAAACAACAAGTCTTTCGGTGCCAGCAATAAATCCCTCGGAGCCAGTCAAAACGACTCCTATGGCTCTAGCAACAACGATTCCTACGGCTCTAGCAACAGCGACTCTTACGGCTCTAGCAACAATGACTCTTATGGTTCTGGAAACAACAGTTCTTATGGTGGTGGCCACAAATCCCACGGCGCCGGCGGCGACTCCTATGGATCCCGCCAGAGCGACTCTTATGGCTCTAGCAACAATGATTCTTACGGTTCCAACAACAACGACTCTTATGGCCAAAACGATTCATACGGCCAAAAGGTATGTTTGCTTGCCGAATTGTGCTTTATGATATTGACGCCCTGGCTGCAGGGCAATCAATTCTCTGGCGGTTCCAACCAGGTTCATGCTTTCAGTCCGAGTCGTATTTTATTACGCTAACTAATGACATTCGTCCAATCTAGAATTCGGGTGCGTACGGAAACTTAGATTCCAGTAACAGCTATGGAAGTTCTCGCGGCAACGTAAGTCTGCCTATCACCTGATAGGCTATTGAATCCTGACACGCAAAGCAGCGCAACAACGACTCTGGGTTTTAAAATCGGCGGGAAGAGGAGGAAGATGCAGATCAGCAGGGGGGGTGAGCATTTTCTAGTTAAATCATGTTTCACCGCTGCACGGTGTTGACCAGCTCATGCAGCGACACCAGGATACCATTATCGCTGATGAGTTCTTTGCATCGGAGGCCGTATTAGTATTGGTTCAGATTGCCAGAAGGCTGTACGATCGAAAGAAGATTGTTGTACACAGTAAATGACATTGTACATGTGAATTGGTCCGCTCCTAATCACTGAACGTGAGATAAGTAATTTGTGATCACGTGTTGCACCGCCATTATCGTTTCTCGCCACCGACGACGACGACGACGACGTGCTCGACGTCGCGTCGCACGATGTCCACGCTGTCTCCGCGCCCTCTCCTCCCCACATTCCTCCCCTCCATCAACACCCTCCTCGGCGCCCTTGCCCTCCCTTTCACGATCGACCACCCGACAGACCTCACGCCCTCCCTTCTCCTCGCCATCTTCGAATCTCTCATCAACGCCCGCCTCCCCATCCCAACCTCTGTCCGCCAATCTCGCACTCGCGATGCCAAGTCGCGCGCCATGCTCGTTCTACTGGGCGTCATCGAGTGTGACGTCCTTCGCGGCGGTACCGCCTCTGTGGACGTAGACGACCGCTCGATTGCCACATCCCATGCGGACGACTCGGTCATGACCGGTGCTGGCGGTGTCAGCGTCGACGGCTGGGTGGACGAAATTGGCCTCGGCGATGTCGACCCCGAACGGCTCGCCGACGGCGGCTGGGAAGAGACGCTCTTTGTCGGCGAACTGCTCTGCTGGCTCGCGCGCCGGAGGGGCATCTTGCCGCGCACCAGGTCCTCGCGTCGCTCTGCACAGTCGCGCGTGCTCTACTCGAACCACCACTCGTACGGCACCGAAGAGGGCGAGGGCGATACGGCCGACTTTTCAGCATCCCTCCTTCTCGGGCTCACGTCTGATCGACGGGCGCGGTCCCCTCGTCCTCCGTCGCCTTCGACATCGATGCAAGACCCGGACGCGGACGTGGGCCCAGATTTTTCTGACCTCTCTCACATCACGGACGTCCCCCGTCATCCCTTCGTCCATTCCCCAGAACCATCGGATCTCTCTATTCGCGCGCGAAGCGTCTCCTCGCATACCAGCGTGTCCAATGTACGCGAGGAGCTGGAGGAACTGGATGATGCATCTCAAGATATGGTGCGAACATACGACTCGCGTCGGATGATGCACGATGCGGAGGAGGACGATGATCGGCCGCCTATGTTTCGGCCGCAGTGCATACATGAATTAGAGGACCCTTCGTACGTTCGGGCGTTGACGGGGCCCCTTGATTCGCTCGCGTTACGTGAACCCGTCTCCGAAGATGATCCGTCGAGAGAAGGAGAAGAAGACGCGGAAGACGACGTGGACGACGAATATGCCCCACCCACTCCTACCCCTCGACGCGTCCGTCTGACTGGATGGATTGATGACGTCGATGCCGCCGCAGAGTTGGACCACTTTGCTTCCCGCACCCACTCTCGCTCGCGCGCATTCCATACGGGCGCAGGTTCACCACCGTCTCGATCGCCAATGAATACATTTGGCGAAACTCCCAAATCGACGCCAATGTCACGTCTAAAAACAGACGTCTCCCTTCCTCGCCGGTCGAGTTCCGGTAAATCGCGCACCCCACTCCGCGTTTCCTTATCTCCATCGCCTCCGCCGTCCCCACCACCACTGACGTCATCTAGACGCACCCCTCAGCGCCTACCGATCGATTCCCCTCCTCCTTCTCCCTCCCCTACACATTCAGATCCCCCCTTTGACGTTTCATTCTCGACACTCAACAATACGAGTACGCCTGCAAAACCCCGCCCGCCACGACGTAACAAGCATCTAGCGTCAGATGCGGCCTCCTACGTTGAGGTGGAGAGGATAAAAAGTAAAAGCTGGGGGAATGCTGACGCTGACGCGGTGACGGGCAGGGGTGCAGGACGCCCTCGCCTTGGTCATGACCGTTCCCCCTCTTATACACCTTCTCCGCCCTCGTTCACAACTCCCGGGAGCCTGCGAACCGGTGGCGCTGGCGCTAACGGGAATGGCTCGAGTGTAATGACTGGCATGAGGACTGGGTTGACGAGGACCTCTGGCATGGGTACGAAAGCCCGTCTGGAGGTGGGGGTAGATGTATCTCCGCCAAGGATGGCGACCACGTTGCGGCAAAGGCGGTCGCCCTCACCCCCGCGTTCGAGTGTACCTATGCCCTCGTCGACCGCCACCAAGAAGGGGAAATCCTCGTCGCCGGCTATACCGTCCTGCTCGACGACGGCGACGACGAACTCCCTGTTGACAGAGCGTGCTCGCCTGCTGACCGAGTTGGCTGCGCTCAAACGGGTGTGGCGTGAGGTCCTCGGTCAGCAGGTGGGCGTGGGCGTCTGACCTCGTTATCTTGTTTTTACGAACATCATGTCTTTGTTTTGGCTAATATTTTGTATCGAACGCATGCATGTTGTACACAAGGTTTTTTTTTTATCACAATAGAAGAGCAACGAGAAAATGAATGCACAAAACAGCGTCAGGATAACATTAATTTCAGTATGAACCACTCCCATAGACAAGCCCCAGCTGATTCGCGATGAAATCGCACTGAGCCTGGCGATACCCGTCCCTCACGCTCGTCGTCGCATTCACCATCCCTTCTTTCCCTCCCCCATATGGTTCCCACATCACTTCCGCCCCCTCATAATTCGGACTCCCACTCCATGCCATTTCCGTCCATCGTTTCATCACCTCCCGGGTCACATCGATCTGTTCTGCCGTCAACGGCTGATGCAACCCGTCTGTTTCCGCCGTCCCAAACACCCAATAGAGCTCGTCCCCATGACAAACCTGATTTCGGCACAAATTCTGGTTCTGGGTAAACGGGCTCGCAAGACCGACTCCGAACACGGTGTGGTAAGTGTTCCCCGGATCGACCGAGTTCGGCTCCAGCCCAGCGAGGTACTTTGATGGACACAAGGACTCCCAGTCGGTCAATAATCGTGTGAGCGTCAACATGGCGCCGGAAAATCCACCCTCTCCGATCGCCGTTTTATAAGGATAGAGAGTCGTCGCGTTCAAGATTTTGGCGGCCTGAGTTGGAGTGAAGAATTCTGAGACTACCTGGACGTATGTGGACGGTGGCGCGGTCGGGGTCAGCGTGTCAGGGAGGAAGTAGCAAAACTCGCATTCGATGTTGGACCAGAGGGTTGGGACACGTGCATATGCGCCTTTCCGGATGCTACCCTCGATGTCGTCGAGAACATAATCCCCATCGACCGCAATGTCCCAGAGAATCCCCCAGTCACCGATATTGGTCCCTCGCACTAAATCCAAGGCGGGCAGATCTTGCATGCACGCAACCTCATGGTCGGAAAGTGCAGCCGAGGTGTTGGATGCGCAGCCGACATCCTTTGCAAGGCTCAGAGACGCACTCAGAGCAAGCTCTGGCGAGTAGAACGGACAACTCGTGCTGAAGTCAGACTCCACAATAACGGCACCTAGCAAACATCCATGAGAATGTAACAATCATGCGGCGAAAAGCGTACACACTAAAGAGGCCTTGCGTATATTTTGGGTTTGTGCCAATGAGGTACCTAGTCATAAAAGCTCCACCTGACTGACCAAAGACCAGTACCTTTGTGGGCTGCGCATGGAATTAATTCCGAGGATTTCAAATACACGAATAAGCTCACATCCCCACCGAAAGCCTCGATATTGTCTTGTACCCAATGCAAAGCGAGAAGGACATCCTTGAGTGCCGCATTCGATGCATTGAACCACCCAAAGGCGTTGAGGCGGTAATTGACCGTGACGAGCACAACGCCGCCATAAGATACCAAGTTGGTACCGTCGAAGATATTCGATATCGAGTTTCCGATGAATCCATTGATCGTCATATTGTATGGGACTGGACCACTATCCCCGCTGTTAAGTGCACCACCATGAACTATTTAACCAGCGGTGAGAAATGGGACATATGCATGGACATTTCAACAACTTACTGTAAAACATCACGGGAAGTTTCGGAACAGCACCCAGAGTGCTTCCGCTAGTAGTTATAGGAGAGTAGACATTCAGAGATAGACAATCTTCTTCATTATACCACATGTAACCATTGCCAACGGAGGGAGCCTATTAGAATGTTATCAGAAGGTGAAGGAAACGTGCGACGAACAACACCTGCCTGGGCACAATAGGGTCCATAGGTAAGGGCTGCGCGCACAGTATCCGAAGAGACATTGATTATCTTCGGTGGCTGGAATCGGCCTTTTCCAGCCGTTGATTCCGCATACTTGATTCCCAGGAAACGCCATGTAAATTTGTCACGAAAGCCACGTAGAATTCCAGCTTTGGGCGTTGGAACGTCGATTTGTCTGGTGGTGTCGTAGGATGTCACATTGGAACGTGTCAGTGGTCCGGAATTGGTACAAAGGGCGGGCAATAGTGATGAAGGGTTTATTGTGTCGTTGTCGTGAGAGGATAGACCACCAAGAGTGAATACTGTACATCCATCTGCAGAGGCATATTCAGTTCGATCAATTTCGTTGGACAGAACCTAGTGACTTACTGCTCCCCGCGACCCAGATACTTGAACCGATTGTCAGTGTTGCCCCATGCCTTCGAGAAGTGAGTACGGATGTCAAATTTTGCGATGTCAACCCGGTGTCGCTTGGGAAGGGAAGTAATGTTTCCTGAAGCTGAGCGCAAGTCAAGGTGGCTTTTGAACACGTTAGAGGTACTCTCAAGAAGAGCGCAGCAGCACGGTTTGGATTAGATGGATTGAGGTCATTGTTTGAGACGATGACCACGTCAGTTCCAAGGGAGACAGTGGTTGTATAGGTGAGCTGAGAAAACACCGTAAACGTGCTCAGGATGGTATTCAGATACCGGATGAGCATGACCTTATTTGATTCGTTGCGCCTTTAAACGAAGGACAGTTCTGGAGGGTGGCTGGTGTGATACGAGACGAACGTAGCGAAATTTATCGACGCGAGTTTGTATTATTCTCGCTTGTCTCGATGAGGGGATCTCTTTGAGCAGAGTTTACTGGTCTAGTCTGCGAGGATCCGAGTAAGCGACTAACGTTATCAAACATAAGAGAGCACGTGCCTCAGTAGTAAAAGTCGTAGTCGTCTTCAGAGTCAGCGAAGCTTCAGTTGGCCCACTCTAGATCACTATAGAGTTGTCAGGTCAACAGTATCGCCCGTCACCATAAACCAGCCCCAACTGACTTGCGATGAAAATTGCACTGAGCCAAGCGATACCCGTCCTTCATGCTCGTCATCGCATTCACCACCTCTTCCTTCCCTCTCCCATATGGCTCCTACGTCACCTGCGCCCTCTGACTTCCAGTTCATGCCGTTTCCGTCCATCGTTTCATGATCTCCTGGGTCATATCACTGCCATGCTATCAGTTTGCTCCGCCGTCAATGGCTGATGCAGCCCATCATCCGTTTTTGCTGTCTCAAATTCCCAATAGAACTCATCCGGACAAACCTGATTTCGACACATGTTTGGGTTCGGGGTCATCAGACTTGCAAGACCGATTACAAAGACGACGAGAGAAGCATTCCCTAGATTGGTCGTGTACGACTCCAGAGAAGGCAGCCCAATTCGTCAATAACTATGATGTCTAGTATCGAAACGACCATGGTGTTAATCGGCAAGGAGTCTGTTATGTATAGGAAAGGCAAACCTTGATTCATTTAGTTATGTTCTACGGCCACGCAACAATGAATTGAGTCCAATGAATCAGTGATGACTCGGATGCACTTCGAATCTTGCTACTTCAATAGAGTACTGTTGACTTCATCGTCACGTTGACCACCCATTCTTCGTCCGTGCATCGCCGAGAGGACCTTTTTTCTTCCTTTTTGGTGCGGCAACATCTTTCACGGTTCTGTTTGAAAGAGGAGCATCGTTCATCGATGATCAGCAGGCTCGACTCGGAACATACGCAAATTTGATTGTTAGTAGTTTTACTTGAGAAAGTGGTCAAAACAGACAGTGGCACCTTAAAATCAACGTCCCGGGACCTGGGAACAGACCTCTGTATCATACTGAAATAACTGGGTGACGACATATCGATGCTCGGGGTCGAGGATGTTAACCCAGGTATCATTGGCCCTGGTTACGGATGACTTCAAGCACACCTTGCAGGGAATGTGGTGTGGTAGGTTTTTCGAAAGAAGGTTCAGAATGAACATATGTATTTCATGGTGGCTAGTGTTAGAACGTGTAGGGGCCGTACTGTCGATAATCGATAATCGATCGTTCAACTATCAGGTCTCCTCTTACACAACCGTTCCACAACTCCCCTCAAAACCTCCATCACCTCGCTCACGTCCTCGTCTTCCCAAGTACCGTTCCTGTCGTTCTCGACCCGTCCTTTTCCCTTACCGACACCGAGCGACGCAATGGCTCGTCGCTTTTGTGCAACCCGCGTCTCGTATCCAGACGGCGTCGCACACATCATATGAATGGCATGTTCGAGTCGTTTGGCAGCCTCTGCAAGAACGAGCATCCTACACACATTGGAGGCAAATGTAAGCCTTGTCCCCCAGATCTCACATCCAATGCATCCGAAGGTACGTACCTGTTCTCTTCATCCGTAGGCGCACCTGCGAGAATGCTCCAAGGGGTATCAGCACTAAGGACGAAGACCCGATGGAAGGATTTGCGAAGGGTGTCGAGCACCAACATCCGTGTCGCGAGCTAGACATGTGCGCGAATGAGCGTGTTTTTAAGGACTATTGCAAATGGACACACCGGAACTTTAAGTGAAAAACTGGCTTCCACTTCCATCTTTATCTCGGGGAACTCTACGTCCACGTCAACTGCAAAGGGACATGAATACGAGAGGACCGGGAGTCGGTCCGACTTACTTGTCTCATCTGGACTGATCTCGGGTGAAGGCTCCCGTTTGACCTCAATGATCTCAATATCGTCCACTCCATCCTCCTCTTTCCGCACATGTTGAGTCGCGACAGACGGATGGTGAGTGCGCTCATTTGCCTTTCGATCACGGTCATCTGGATGAGCTTTCGCAATGTGGCTATTTTCTTCGCTGGGCACTTTGAACGGTGTTTTGAATGGTGTTTTGAATGGCTTCGTCAGACTACTCGCCGAACTATATGGTCGTGTGACTGGTCCGAATCTCAGTGCGTCGTGATCGCAACGAAACGAGCAACAACAGACTCACCGAGTGGGGGTGGCATACTTGCACCTGTCCTGGTAGTACTACCACTGCGAACCGGAGCAGTGTTGATCGTCGTGCAGTTGTCTTTTGTATGTTCCACCTTGGTCCTTTTTGCATTCGAAGAGACCAACGCATCGCCATGTGAGCTGGGTCTTTTGAATCCTTGAACAGGAGCCGGTTTGATACAGTCCCAAAGAGTCCTTTGACCCGTATCTAGCGCATTCGTACTCTTACTCGCCACTGACACTGGTACAAATTCCTGTAGCTGAGGTTTTTGTCCATCTGCGTCTTCATCGTCCTCATACCCAGCATTCCAGATAGCGTTGGAGACGACTTGCGCGGCGTAGTCTTCTTCCGAAAGGACCGTCTTCTCTTGTTGCGTTCTGTCGGGATACTTGCACACCTGTATCATTGAATTGAATAGGCGTCTATCGGGGGATGCACCGACTACGCACGTCGCACATCTTATCGCAAATACTTTCCATAACATCGTCGTCCGTCGTGTCAATAATTTCGCCAAAGTATCTGCATATGGACTGGGGTCATGACGTGTATCAACGGATTTTTTCGCGTAGAGTCCGTTCAATATATGCTTACAACGTGGCGGCATGTGGAGACGTTCTCTGCAAAACTAGTTAGCTATGGTGCAAAGTTAGCATATATTAATCATAATCCATCAATGGATGTACTGCTCCTAGGCTGTCAATTGACCGTTGACTCGGTTGAGGTTCCTTCCTGGAACAGGCCGCATCTTTTCTTCTAGCAAGCGAGCTGGCTATCAATTTCTGAAGATGAAGCGTGTCCTCACGCGCTAATGCCAGTGAGTATGCAGTGAATACAGAAGTTGTTATGTCTCACAGTAATATAATATACAGCGAGAGGGCTAATAAAAGGACTGTCAAATCAGCACGCCAGGGGAAACGAGCGAGCTCACCAATCCATCTCGACCTGCTCGGCCTATCATGGAGAGTAAATTCGGGATTGGTATTGGTGCTCAAGAACGACCAACCTGTTTCCTGGTAGTATCCTGGGACGCGTCAGCTGTTGGTCACAACATTCTGCATATATGCACCTACCTTCCATGCTCTTCGGGAGATCATAGTGAATGATGTATCTGAGCCCAGTCAGAACCAGCTGCCAAAATCACACAGATTCGAAATACTCACCGAACGTCACTCTTGTCGATACCCATCCCAAAAGCGATCGTTGCACAAACCTACAAACACATGGGTCGGCAGGAGCAAGATTCAGGCAATCTTGACCTACTACGTCGATACCACCCTCGCCAGTTCCACCAACTTCCCATTCCTTCAGTGTTTTGCTCAATGTTTTCGAACTGTTTGTCACCACCAACGTCAACTGCATTCATGGCGCTCAACTAGGGCTACTTACCTTATCCCTCGGTGATATGGGCGAGCGTTTAGCCCTTCTTTGCAGAGGTAATTGGATAGTTCATCGCACATGCCTCGTTTGCGACAATAGATGATACCAGAAGACGGACGGTTACGACGACGATGTAATGCCTTGATAAATTTCAAAATATCCTGCTTCAGAGCGATGGATTCCGGCGCCGACTTGTATCGTACCTAGCAGACGAACACGTCACCAACTGGTGAGAAACAATGGACTAGATCATCGCACCTCGTAGTAGAGGTTTGCGCGGTTGAACGGATGGACGGCAGTGAAGAGGTTGTCTTCCACTATCTTAAGACTTCGAATGATATCTCGCTGAACACTGACGAGATGTGAGTGTGCGGATGACAGCTAAAGTAGTTTCGGTCACGTTTTCGTAGCAGTCGCTGTTAAGGCCATGATTGGTATATCTGGAAAACGTTCCCGGAAGGAACCGAGTTTACGGTACTCTTCTCTAAAATCATGCCCCCATTCCTGTTGCACGATTATTGATGGAATGAAGAGCGCCAGAATTCAAGCTCACCGAAATGCAATGTGCCTGGTAAATGTCTAGATCAGTCCAACCCGTCCACTAGTAAGTATCACACCTCATCAATGACCAGCCTACTCAGCCGACGATTGCTATAAACGACCGCGAGTATACTTATGAGGTCTTGATTGCAAAGCTTTTCGGGAGTCGCTGAAAAAGGGCCCTCAGACTAAAATAGCTACACGCTGGATGGACCCACTGTAAAACAAGCGAACCCTCGGTTGTTTCGAAGATAGGTCCCTCATAATCTAGTAGGTATGGATTGTCTTTCCATTCGAAGCACGAAGGAAGAGGTAAAAATACCTCGATTTTATCTTTTTTGGTCGTTTCAGAGGTCAACGAGACCGCATTTATGCCTTTACTACGAAGATTGGTTACTTCTGTAGGCAAGTTAGAAGAATTCACGAGAGGAAAAGGAGCATAGTTACGGTTCTTCATGAGAGCTGCCCGTGGCGTTAGTCTATCCAAAAGACATAAATATCCATATTCTCACCGAGGAGAGGGGAAACAATGATGGATACACCGCTCTGGCGTAAACATTAGTGAATGGTTTCGAAGCGCTCCAGAATAATTTACATCCTCGGCGATGGCTGGGACTTGAAAACAGAGACTCTATCGGTTCAAAAATGTGAGAAAAGAAAGGATTATCTACTGAAGACCAACCTTTCCCATGCCCGTCGGGGCGAGAACGAAAATGTCTATGCCTAACCAGTATATTCATCCAGGCACGATTGTGCAACATGTCGCAACATACTCACCTGTCATAGCCGCTTGGATAATCTCCTTTTGTTTCCCTTTATACTCTGAGAATCCAAACTCTGAGCCGGTCAGTTTAATGGTTCTGAACGAGCTAATATTAACCACACACTTTCCGTGAATACCCTAAGTTACCCATGGTTCAGTGGAAACCAACGAAATATATACAAACGGACTTATGGCACCTGTCAATCGGCTCTAACGTGGTCGAGCTCTCGACCTCGTTGCCACTTTGCTTCTCTCGTGCCGGTGAACTTGCAGGGACGAAAACGACACTGGTGTCTGTAAGAGATTGTTCCTCGTTGATGTTATACAGGACGTCATTATCACTGTTGGCTTCTTCGGGGAGGTCCAGGTCGTCGTCAATAGAATACAAGTACGCGTCGAACTCATCCATGGCAATTAGACGAATGCCGCGACGCATGGCGTATATCGTGAAACGACGACGATTAGCTAGAGATCACGTGCCCGTCGGCTTCTTCCGGATACCCAACATGCGCGTCTCGGCTAACTAAAATCTCTCGTTTTTTCTCCATCTGAAGTGCCAAAAACAGCTCGTTCGACGCTGCTACACCTCCATGGGTGGAATCTGGGATTCTTTGACGGGTCAACATTGAACAATGTGACTTACTATTAGAAAGCTGGAGCTGCGTCTTGTCATCTTTGCATCGTCAAGCAAGATGTGGGTTAGTCATATCTGAGGTCTTAGCTTTAAGCTATTTTCATGGGTCCGTTTCTGACTCGCCTTTGTAGCGGTCCCGAGATTTCCCCACCTGCAATAGGGTTAGGGTTGGCTTCTCCGCCAATCAGCAGCGAGCGTTCCGAAGCCTTCCAAACTTGCTCTTGTCAAGTATTATACATCTCTTCATGATATGATAATAGTGCTGACAAAATCATTCCTGTGAGTCCAGTATATAAGCCCCTCCGAGCAAACATGCGAGATCGCTACATTCACTGCCTGACTATTCGTACTATGTCTTCCTCGATCTTCACACCTGTTGACAAGCCCACCTCGCGTCTTGCTCGGTATCGCACATTGTCTGCTGGTGCTTCGATCCATGTTTCGCCGCTTCAGCTCGGTGCTATGAGCATCGGGGACAAGTGGGACAAGTACGGGTATGGTAGCATGGGTAAGGAGTCATCCTTCAAGCTACTTGACGCCTTCTATGATGCGGGTGGAAACTTTATCGACACGGCCAACATTTAGTGAGTGCTTTGGATGAAAACTCGGTCCATTCTCACTCTTTCATAACAGTCAGGACCAGAGCTCAGAAGAATTTATTGGTGAATGGGCTGAGCAGCGCGGAATTCGAGACCAGCTCATCATCGCTACCAAGGTAAAGGGAAAGATTTCTTTGGAGGTGGCGCAGATCTGATCGTGGCCCCAGTACTCATTGAATTATATGCGCGGGGAACAAGAGGTCAAGCAAAAGATCGCGTATACGGGAAACAATGTCAAGTCGATGCATCTCAGCATCTCAGCCAGTTTAAAAAAGCTGAGGACGACGTATATTGATATTCTCTATGTCCACTTCTGGGACTGGGACACGTCGATCGAGGAAGTGATGAATGGCCTCCATCGCCTTGTTCAGCAAGGAAAGGTACTCTACTTGGTGTGCTGCACTTCAGTTTCTCATGATTCCATGATCTGACTTCGCTGTTTCAGGGTGCTTCAGATACACCCGCCTGGGTGGTTTCTCAGGCGAACCAGTATGCCCGCGATCACGGAAAGACACCATTTGTGATCTATCAAGGTCAATGGAACATTATAGAACGTTCTTTCGAACGAGACATAATCCCTTTGTGCAAATATCATGGTACTATTTCTTTACTGACTAGTGTGTCTCACTACTTGACGCTTACATTGCTCACAGGGATGGCCTTGGCACCATGGGGTGTCTTGGGGCGAGGAAAGTTTCGTACGGATGAGGAAGAAGAACGACGCGCTCAGTCGGGAGAAAAGGGGCGCACATCTCACAATCCCGAGTGGAGGCGAAACGACCGAGAAACAGCTGTTAGCGAAGCACTGGAGAATATCGCCAAAGAAATCGGTGCTAAGCATGTGACAGCGGTAGCAATCGCATACGTTATGCAAAAGGCGCCATATGTGTTTCCCATCATCGGCGGTCGCAAGGTGGAACACTTGCAAGCCAATTTGGAAGCACTGGAGATTGTGCTCTCCCCTGAACAAGTCACGTATCTGGAAAGCATCGTTCCATTTGACCTTGGTTTCCCGAGCACAATGATCGTCAGTATTCATATTTTATTCATTTTTCACGCTTCCTTACCTTTTATCTTGTACATAGGGCGATGGTAATGATCACTCTCAATTGCTACATATGGGAGGCTACGTAGAAAAGAAGCTTGATCTTTGTCCAATTCTCCCGGATCTTTCTTAACCTCATCGGAATGTATATAACAGCTGCATTTATAGAAAGAGGTAATTATAAGTCAGTAAAGAATCGTCGATCACGTGATATGTCATACTTTGGGCATTGATCGGTGATAGGTCGCTTCCAAGGTTGATGGCTCCCTCGACTATCAAGGCGAGAAAAGCAGCCTTGCCCGCTGCTAGGCATGTCGTTCGGAAGACAGCGCTTGTCGACACCGACATTCAATCTTATAACCGCACTGACCCCTTCCACGCCATAAATGCTCTCCGCAGACTCATCGGTTCGCTTCCCTCCCGGATTGGCGGGTGTCAATACAAACTCACCCCAGACGAGCATAAAATCTCGCTCCATCTCCTTACCATCATCGAACCATTTGTTGGGCTTTTCCCGTCGCGACGCAGCCTCACGCGACAGCCCACGGAGATACTCGACGCGATCGTATTCCACATCGACTCGAAGCGTGACTTGCTCGCTCTTGCACTCTCATGCCGTCGTCTGCACTCCGTTATTTTTCCTAGGCATTATGACTATCGTGTCCTGTGCGCCAAAGCCAGTTCTCTTTGCCTCTGGAATCACCTCATCGTCAACCGTGCGCTTGCACGCAATGTTCGCACACTGGAAATTATTGACGAACGGTCCTCGAAACCGTTTCTCCTTCCTGCAGATGTTATGAAGACAGACACGGACTTAGAATCTTCAGATGACGAGCTTAAGTTGCATCTTAAACAAGAGAAACTTTTTGTTTCTGCTCTCACCAAGATGTCGGCGCTTAAAACGTTCCACTGGTCTTCCAATCACTCAACCATATCCTTGGACAAAGTGTGGATAACACTGACGAAATGCGATACCCTTTCCCAAGTCAATATAACTGACAACCTTGTATTTTTGCCCTATACCTCAGATGTGGCCAAGCCAACCCCCAAGGCCGTCTCTGCAGTAAGCTCGCCTCGCAGTTTCGTAATTATTTTTCCTGAAATAATAACTACACTAGCTACCCGAGTTGAAGTCTGTTGCATTACAAGCCACCAAACACGTATTTGGATCCACGAAAACGCCTGCGCTTGCACGTATTTCAAGCATGCTGACGAGCTGCCCTAACCTTGAAGTATGCTAGGATAAGCCTGATGCGCCATCATCTGACCATTAATATACTAGACCCTGAACATTGGATACGAGTACCGAAGTGGACAAGGTCAACATCTTCCAGCAGCAGACGACTTCTTTCTCTGCTCCCGCTGGCCTTATCTCCGTTCTCTTTCCCTCGCCAATCTCCGCTGTTCCTCCTCTCACAGCCTCGAATCCGCTTCAGTCTTCTTCGCTGCTCATGCCAACCTTGAGACTTTGCACCTCGACCTTCCTCTTGATGGATTCAGAACCGGAAGCGAGAATGGAGCTGCACCGATGCTTATCCTCTCCTTCAACACACTTCCCAAACTACGTGAACTCAAGTGCGGCAAGACAATCGCGACAGCGATCCTGAGCTGTCCCACTGATGCCCCGCGTCCGTTGGAAGTCCTCAAGGGTATTACGCTCTCCGGACCCGATTGGGATGGTCCCTTTTTTGCCAGCCTGAGGCCCTGTGGGGGCACAATACAGCGCATTGAGCTTGCAGATTGGCGCGACCTCGACGATATCAGGCGACTCGTCGAATGTGTACCAAAACTTACATGGTTGGACGTGAACAAGCACAAACGTGCCCGAGAGGGGACAGAGCAGGGCTTGCACGTACATGCAACATCGCGACGATACGACGCCTCGACGTCGCTGGGCAAGGGCACAAGCTCTCTCAGCACGGGACTGGGTGTCGCAACCAACGTGACAGAATGGGCAACGGTTCTCGCCCCACTCACCGAACTGACGACATTCATCGGGATCAAGTTCTTCTACGAAGTGTCAACATTAACGCTCGCAAGCGCCTCTCCGACGTCGCTTTCCCCATCCGTATTGAGTCGGGTGCGTAGGAACGATAAGGTGGCGGCAGTGCTGGGAAATAAGTGTGCCAAGCTAAGACGGGTAGATCATTGGGAGGACACGGGGGCACGTGTGATCGTGCTTTCCAGAGATGGTAACGAGGTGAAGTGGGAGGTGAAACGGATGAAGCTGTAGGAATCCAGCTCTAAGTCCTGTGTTTTGGGGGTTACATATGTATATGTCTGTAAGTATGCAATGCGCAGGTGATGCTATGATGCTCATGAATCGATTTCGAACAGATACTGTGCTTATACCTGTGACTTATATCCATCAGAGATTCGTGAGCAGCGGAAATTTTCCTGCTATCTTTCTAGCTTGATGACAACAACGGGGGAACAAAATTCGACAGATTATTGCGAAAGCCCATACGTAAGGACGTAATCCCCCAAATGACCGTACCCGACATGCGAGCAAAGTCGTTCTTTCTCGTCATTCAACATAGTGGAACCGAATATCGAATGGTATTTTGGGCCTGTTATTGTTTTCTCCAAAGTTGCTGCCTTCTGGTCTCCAGAATCATGATGGGCTTAATTTCATGATTTCACGCAGAACTGCGCCAAACTTGACTTATTGGCAGGACCAAGTGAATAAGAAGAAATCCTGAAACTTAATAGTATAAGTAACTATTCCGTGTGGTTGTTTGGTTGCCTGTCTCTGTTGACGTGAGCCTCCGTGTGAGTGGACTTTCACTGGCACTGGGGACTCAGCCTCGAGGTACTTTGACTTAACTCATTCCAGTTATTCAAGAGACGCTAAAACTGACAGGTATTAACATTTTGACTGTAACTTTTCAACGTGGTCGATGTCTACATAGACACGTGCGATCATCAAGCATTCCCATCAGGTCAATTCTGTCTAGAATCTTCCATGTTTCGTAACGACGTCAAAGTTATAAACTTAGATCCGAGGTAAGCTCCGGCTTCTAATTGTTTATACTATGTTCTCCATATATTTGAAAGCGCCCTGCGTATGAATAATGAAAAGCACGACCGTAAGTCGACACAATCTCATCACACCCCCGGCGGACGATTCACGCATTATCCGTCCCGAGAAGTGTCCCGAAATTAATTACAACTTTTCGCGCGCGTATCCTTCTTGAAAAATTCATCAGAAGAACACAAGTACGTGTCCTCTGAACGGATTCTACTAACGTTATCGTTATCGAACATGTCAGACATCACACACGCGCGGGTTTCTTATTGGTCGAGTCTCTTCTGTCAATTGCTTCTTCAGGACAAGTCGACATCAGTACAGTGATACCATCAAATGGTTAATGCATCGCGGAAGCCTTGAGTCGTGCGACAAGTTTGGTGCCCCATCCTGCTCGGGGAGTCGCGACTTGTTTCAAACCTAGCACCTCCATTTTCTGACGGCAATTTTTGGAGCCATGGATGGGGTCCTCCGTGGCGCCAAGTGACTCTGCTATATCAACGATGATTCCACGAGGAGAAAATGCAGACATGTCGACACCCTACAATTACGTTCCTCTTGTGCTAACTCCGGATCAACCAGAACTGGAAGCTGCGCTCTTTTCGTCGCCACGGTTTACTCTCAGCTCATCCTCACACCCTCCGTACCGACCTGGACAGTGTTATAGTCATGACATGCCGAACCCGATGTGCACTGGGATCGATGTCGACTGTGCCAACAATGCTGGGCCAGTTCCGGCATGTGCATTGGAACACTTTACGAGTATTATGCGGACTATCGTCACCAGGGATGATCACGAATATGGTATAAACCAGGTCAACGACGTAAGCCAAGTATTGAATACGTCGTATCTATTACTGAGCACACTATGACTAGACTATACAGTGGTATGCAAAAGCATTGCTGGCTGGGGTGTATATGTATCCAGTACCTCCTATCAGCACGGTCGTCTCGCAGCTCAGCTCGTCGGCATACAAAGTCTTGATGGACCATGAAGTAGAGACGCTGAACCGAGCCGAAGAAAACCGGCATACCATGCGTTCTGGTGACCCCCCAGTTCCATCGGTGCATTGTGGTCACATTTTCATTTTTTCCAAAACGAAACTGACAACCATTTACAGACTTCTGTCACTCTCGTCCCGAAAGACCACGGTTCCATTACAGAGGTCGAGCATGTGGCAGAAGCTGCACATTCATCAGAGGCACATCCTCCTGTCACGACGCCGCCACAGATTGCCGAATTGTGCTCGGGAATGACTGCCATCTGTCAGTGGATCAATGAGGGCACCTCCGAAACATGCGGTATCCAGATCAGGTGCGAGAATAATGTGACGGCACATTTTGCGAAGGTACATGGAATCAGGAGATTGGACAAGAATATGCCAATGGAATGCTTGTGGAAGGAGTGCCGGAAAAAGATCAGACGCAGAAATCTCACTCGACACATATGTGAGCATCATTTGGGTCATATCCGGGGAATGAAGCATACTCCCAAAAAATGAGGCAAGTGGTGTATTGTGTCTGGGAAATACGCAGCCTGAACTATTCGCTATACAGATTGGCGGCTGCCAGGAGTGGTCTCTACGGGTGGTGGACCATGGGGTCCCGAAATCAAATCATTCGTGCTTATCAGGATATCCAAACATGTCTAGTCTAGAGGGGAGCACATATTGAATTCATCATTTAAGAATCTATTTATTTTAGCCCATGATCATTGTAAAAACATTTGACATTGGCACAAAGTGCCCGAATTACTTACCAGAGTTCCACACTACTTAACATACTAAAATAGGCATGGTGCAATACTAGTTACAACACGGATTTACATACATTATGCACAGCAGCTTTAAGTCATTTGCCACGGAAACATTACAGTACTTAAGTATGGGGCCCCCGTCGGGGAATCCTGGATCCCGCCCGTGGCAGTGTCACATCGAATGACGTCCGAGCTATTTTTGGGGTGCGGTGGGTGGAATGAATCAGGGAGAAAAGGAGGCCCGTGGCTGGAGGGTGGAGAAACGCTGGCAGGAGTATTTACCGTAGAAAAACAGTGTGCGCGAGATTCTTTTCAAAATTCCAAACGTGAATTGGTTTGGTGCGATGAGCTGGTAGCCAGCGGTAGCCGATGCTAGCTGAAGGTATCCTACCAGTCAGTACCAAAACCAATTCACAGATGTGGTCCGGCCAATCATTGATGGATGTGACGGAACAAACGTAAGCTCCAACCTTTAGCATCATGTGCAGCGATGCTTGCTGACATAACATGCCACAAAAAGAAATATAAAATAGTGATTCAGTCCCCACTCGACTGTTGGACTTTCTGCTTTATTATTCCTATCATTATTCTTTGTCATGTCATATCTTCATCATGCATCATGTCAGGATTCTTTATTTTGCTTATCTTTTTCGCTTTCATGTGACGCTTACATACACTCCCACCTGACTTCATGACTCACTCCATATCATGTGGTGACAGTCGTTCTACAACATTCCATTCCTTTTCATGATCGCTTACACGTACACCCTAGATGGTTCTATGCCTGCCCTACATACTGGTCTGTGCACTAGACCGCATGTATATAAGGCGGAATATCATTGTAGGATACCTCCATCTTTGATTTATTCATTGTTTTACCAAGTAACCCAAAGGGCAACCTAAGGGCCTTTCTAGAAGTCCTGATATAAAACTGAAGATCACCCTCCTTACCTTGCCTGCTGTCTATGTTGCTTGAACCTTGCTCCTTGCGTCATCAACGCCTCATTAACGATCCCTCTTCCTTACCAAACACTGACATTCGCTGCGTCGTTCATGCCTGCTGTTGTATTGCACTGACCAACACTTTGTCACTACCCCACCTTCCTGCTTCATGTCATGCCCTCTGACTGTCTGAGTCGCTGAGTAATCACGCTGGCAGCAGAGAGAAATTATCGCCATACAAATTGACAGCAAGCAATCATTGCACTCCCATCACCAGCATTAACGGTTTACGCCAGGCATATCTACCGAGCCATCGAGAGAGTCCTTGCTCTCTTCTTCCTTCAGCTTAGCTTGTTATGGAAGATCATACTCTGGATTTACTCCAATCCACCTTGGACCTGGTCCACCACACTTGCACGCTACTAGAAGGACTTGTATTAGTCTTTCTCCTCACCTACCTCCAACTTGCATACCAAGTCATCACTGTTGAGCCTGTTGCTCTAGTGCCAGAGCCGCAGCCACCCCTTCCTTGACAATCCCTGCACTCCATGACAGACACAGAGGACTCCGACTCTGACCAAACTGTCTATGAACTCTCGCTGCACTCAGACGAAGGTACCGTTGTCAACAATCCTGCACTACCCAATCAATACATCCTTGCCGCCCTCTCTCCTATTGCTCTCACGCCCTCCCCCAGGCATCTCGGATCCGGTTATCCAGTCACATTGACTTGGCGTAATCGAATGCATACGGTTACAAATCCTTCTGACCCTGCATCTGACTCCGATTACTGATAATCCGACACCCTGGCATGATCCCTGGGACGACATTGAACTACTCGCGATCCCATGTGCATACGCCTGATACCCAAGCTCATTATCTGCTCCAATCCCAATTCCCTCCTCCCGCATAAGTGCTTGCAACCAGGTAAACACCAGGTAGTACGCAAAACTGTCCCTTCTTTTCAGAGGCCGACGAAAAGGAAAAGAAGAAGTAGATAAAAAAAAAAAGGTTTTCTTTACAGTTTTTATTTTCGTCCAACATTTCGGACCAACCTGCACCCTGACACAACCCCCGGGTTCCACACCGACTGCTATACCTGCCTCCTGGAGACCAAACCACTCCAGTTGCTTATTCTTACCCCCCACCCAACATTAGTCACACTTCCTCAAGAAGCGACACAAGGCCGACCATGGCAACAGAAGCGGGACCCTCTACCCCCAATCCCCTTCTATCTCCTCTCCAGTCTTGGCCCATGGCTGGGACCTTCAAAGAACTCCAACAACAATACGCCACGTACATCCAACATGTGGCCCAACATGGAGCACATACTGCCACGCCTCCAATCATACCGAGCCTCCCTCCAAAGAAGAAGAAAGGCAAAACTCCCAATGTAGAAGATGAGTCAAAAGAGATCAAACTTGGCAAGTCCTATATTGAGAAGCTGCCACCATTCTCGGGGAAACCTGAGGACTATTCAAAATGGAAGGCCAAATTCTGGTTATACCTTCTTGGCTTCGACTGACCAGTCAATGACATCGAAGAAATCAAAATGTTTTTGGGATTCTGTACTGAAGGACTGGCAGAGGAGTTCGCCACCTTACTTATTGAGAAAGATCTCAATTACGATGATTACACTGCATGAGGATTCTTCCAAACTTTCATCGACCCCTACTTCAAGCCTGTATATGAATCAGCACATGCCGAAACCAAACTCATCAACTTGAAACAAGGATCGATGACCATTGAAGAATTCCTCACAAGGCAACAAAATCTGATCGCACGCACAGAGTGGTCAGAAATCATGAATGGCCAACAGCTTGTCCACCTCCTCTGAACCAATGTGCGCAACAGTATTGTCGAACAAGTTGAGTGATCCTGTTACAAGTTTCCACAGTTCCGAAGGTTCCGGAACTGATTCCCGTGGTTCCGACGCTTCTGAAGTACCTTCCTGCGGTTCTGAAGGTTCCGGAATTCTGGAACCATCGGAACTCTTCAACACTCTACCGGAATGGAACCTAAAGGATGGACTACCTCCAGAATGCTACTGGACTCTGTTTCCTGAAGACTATGCTCCATATGGTCATATGGAGATTCCCATTCTTGAATCACCCTGTTCGTCTCTTCTTCCTCTTTTGTAACTCTTGCCATGTGCCTTTAG
>JBBPMF010000208.1:0-43521 GCA_038090175.1 Austroboletus eburneus | reverse complement strand
GCTCTTGGGTCCTCCAGTCCTCATCCTACTGTTGAGTGGATGCTCCCTTCAAACCCTTGATTCATTGCTAGCCCTGCGACGTCCCTAGACCCATTGATCCCTCGGTCCTCAACAGTCCCAAGAATCTCTGCCAAGGAAGACCCTTGAGCGGACCCCCCTTCAACCTGACATTAGTCTTATGCCAGCCTTAGCCTCCCTGTCAAGGAATCCTCTCATCAGGCCCCCTCGTCCTGTCAGCTGTATAGCAACAGTAAGCCCCTTGAACCACTGCAGGCCTACACTTGACCACATTGAGTGTAACAAAAGGTCTAAGATCTCCCTTGATTGGCTATCATTATATAAGCCTCCACCATTGCCCACCAATGCCTCAGAAACCCTAGACCCTATTCTGACCTCGCATTGAGAAGGGAAACCATTGACTCATCAGACACTGACAAACCCTCTTCAGAGAACCCCATTGACACTAATGAAGACCTCATCATCCCTCAACAACCTGAGGACCTAGAACTTGCCCATCGACTCTCTGTGGCGCTTAGTATCCCCAGAGTACCCACTCCACCATTCCCAACCCCAGTCAACTGCCAACCGGCGTTCACCCTACCCCCACCCCTAGTCCAGGTCACCATGATGACCAAACCCACTGAACTCCGCCTCAGAGCCCCTGATGCCTTTGATGGCTCTTATGCTGATGCCATGTCCTGGCTATCCACAGTCCAAATGTACCTCATCATAAACAAGGCCATTTATGATGATGACAACAAGAAAATCGCCTATGCCCTGTCCTATATGAAAAAGGATTCAGCCATCATCTGGGCCTCTACCTTCCAGAAGGAAGCCATCACCACTCAGACCTTCAGGAAGTTTGACAACTTCCTCCCCAAATTCAAGAGTGCTTTTGAGCACCAAGATACCAAGAATCAGGCCATCAACTGGCTTCATTCAGAATGCCTTATCCCCAAGAAGAATGGATCTTATGGTCCTGAACTCACTTGACACATTGCTGAGTTTAGAAACAACATCACCTTCTCAGGCATCACTGATCAAAATGTCCTGATCAACTACTTTACCACTGGCATTCCCCCTCCCCTCTCCCGCCGCATTCTCTCCATGGATATGGTCCCCACCAAGGTCGACAAGTGGTATTCAAAGGCCGTCCACTTCCAGGTCCAGAACAATTGTGCCCAGACCATTGTCAACCAACACTGTACCCATTTCACCCCTGCCTACTGATCCTACCAAACCCCCTCCACTTCTCCTCCTCTCAGAAAACCCAGGATTCCAACACCATGGAGGTTGATGTGGTCAATGTCCCCAGACCCCCTAAGCTAACTCCTGAGGAGTGGGAGTGATGCTTCAAAGAAGGACGTTGTCTATGCTGCAGGCAGAAAGGCCACCGAGCTGATGCTTGTGGCAAGTACCCCAAGAAACTTCGTAAGACTTTGGTCAAATGAGTCGAACAGGTCAATGACGACCTCCCCAAACTCCAAACCTGTGATGACAACAATGATGACAACCTCACTGTTTGTCATGTCCAATTCACCCTTCCCCCCAAGAAGGATTTTTAGAATGGAGACCTCAACTGATGCAAGACTCTCCTAAAGTACAATATGTAAATGTATCTACTCTGCCTGGTTCAATGCAAATCCCTGTCCAAGTCATTGTACCCTCACACATGTTGAAAACTGTCGACACTTGTGCCCTCATTGATAGCGGTGCCAACATCTCTTGCATTGATTGGGGCTTTGTCTGTAAAAACAAGCTCCCCACCACCTGACTTCCCTCCCCCCTCAACATCACCAACCTCAACCAGAGACTCACAGACAAAGGAGGAGTTTGCTTCACCACCGAACTCTTTGTTCACATTGAACGACTCGCCCACAAAGTCCTCTTCTATGTCATGGATTGTGGTCAATAAAATCTTATCCTCAGCCTCCCCTGGTTGAAAGCTGTCAACCCCACCATCGACTGGTTCGGTCAGACCCTCTCAATCAACAAGTCTACCAACCAATCCAAGGAGCTCTACATGCTCCACAAAGTTGACTTGAACCAATACGAAACCTGTTTCCAGCAGTTCAAGCCCTCCTCTCAACTCCCTCGCCATGTTCAAGTAGACACTGTCTACAACAGATGCCTCTATGAATACCTCGACTATGAAATGGAACCACAATACCTCTGCTGCACTCAGGACAACTACACTGTCAACCGCATCATCTGATGTGGTTATCACTTCATCCCCAAGGGCAATCCCCTCATTGCCAAACTCACAAACTCTATCAAGTTGGCCATGGCTGCTGAGAAAGCCAAACCAAAGGTTACCCTCCCCCCAGAATACTCTGACTTCCCTTTGTCTTCTCAAAAGAAGCCACGGACCATGTACTCCCCTCACACCCCTATGATCATGAGATCAACCTCGATGAATCTTTCACACCTACCCCCTCTCCCCAGACAAGCACAAGGCTATGGAAACCTTCCTCAACAAGAATCTTGCTTCAGGCAAGATATGCCCCTTGAACTCCCCCCAAGCCTCCCCATTCTTCTTCGTCAAAAAGAAGAATGGCAGACTTCATCCATGCCAGGACTACAGGTATCTCAATGAACATACAGTTTGTGACACCTACCCCCTCCCCTTAGTTTCTGACCTCGTTGACAAACTCCATGATGCCTGTTACAATTGCTCTTTTTACTATTTAAAATCACTCATGGCAGGAGTCAAACTCCTGACCTCCTATATAAGGAAAACCCCTATCGGCACAAGGCCATTGGGACTTAGATGTTTTCCAGCATAACTTATTATGTGACTGCTTACCTCAGCAGTCTAGACCACAAGTCATGTGACTTGTCACATGTCCAAGAGCCAGATCCTTATCTCTTATCTATGATGTCATGATGACATCACTCCTCATGTCTCACATGATACATGCTTCTTTACTTCTTTCTTTCATGGACACGCTTCTTTATGACTCATGCATTCTTATCAGCCAATCATGTATTTCTTTCTTATCATGGTATGATGTCTCTTTATGGTATTTACCACCACATGTACAAACAGTAGAATAGTATATAAACCCCAGGGCTTTGAGTCTGGAGTCCCCAGCTTTGAAGTCTTGGAGATTTCCTTACAAGCTTATTGCTCTAAGGACCAAAGTGGTCATTCACTTTCATCTCTTGCTTCATCTTTATTGAGTTGTTTCACTACTTCAAAGCTATCTCAGCACTGTCAAAGGACTCTGCTGTCAGAAGACTTCCCTAGCTGTTACAAGGACACTAGTCACCTTGCACAAGTGAACACAGCAAGCCAATACTCTGTAGAGCTGTGTGGGGTGTGCTTTGGTGAAGAGGACTAACCCAGTCAAGTGTCCCTTCCCCCTTTTGCAGGTTCAGTTACAGGCTGGGTCAGATACCCAGTTCTAGTTAAGGAAGACCAACAGGCGAGTGCATTGCCTGACCCAAGCAGGGAACTCACTTTCTTCTCAGACCTATCTGTCTTCGACTTCAATGACATCTGATGGGGTGCAGCACTTGGAAGCGAAGCCAAGGAGATAATCAGGGAGGCTATCAGTGAGGGTAGTGCAAGGAAAGAAGTTGGCATGCAGATGGACCCTATAATGGTAAGGAAGCCAAAGGAGCTCACACATCTTATCCCTGAGGAACCATGATGCCTCAGAACTCAGAGGATACATGAGGTCAACCCTGAGAAACAGCGGTTAGACAGAGCAGTTCAAAGGGGGCCACTACACATGTGACCCTACTTACATACAAAGACCAAACTTCAAGGAGTTGCCAGAGGCCTCCTGAAGATTTCCCCCTACACACATATTGAGTACTACTAGCTTGTACTCCCAAAAATTTCTTTATATGAATACAATCAGTGGTGACATGCCCTGATAAACTCTTGATTAAACGGACTTGAAAAGGATCCTCAGAGAGTAGACGCTCTTGCTGAGGAACTTGATAGAAGAAGAAAAGTCAAAGAGTTAAAAGCATTACTCTTCAACCCTACCCACAATGTCAAATCTGGTTGACACATAAGAAAACTATAGTTGGGAACAGATCGCAGCTGTGATTCTCAACTTGGAAACCCAAGTTCAGGCCTTGACAGCCAGAAATGACCAGCTTCTGGCTACGGCCCAGGATGCAGAAAGAAGAGCAGAGTTAGCCTATGAGGCTGCTCAACAAGAAGTTGCTGCTGGATCATCCCAGAGTGCACCAGAGTTCCTAGGGAGCTCTAAAGTAGAAATCTTTATGGATCCTGGAACCTACAACGGCTTCAAGGCCAAATTTGAAGAATGGAGGATGAAGATAAAGGCTTGGCTTGATGCCACGCCAAGATTCTTCCGCCTCACCAACAGAGTGGGTTGCCCAGACCTACAAGCAGGAAAAAACCAGGCTTACACAGTGCTCTCCTGCCTAAAAGGGGTAAAGGGGAGTTACTATGCTGAAATGGAGCTTGGCAAGCTCACAAATGGAGATTTGGAGCTGATAGACTGGAACTACCTGTGCAAAGAAGTAGAGGGGCTCTTTCGGCCCACTCTCAAAAAGGAATGGGCAATTAATGCCCTCAAAAATACAAACAAGAAGGACAGGACGTTCACACATACCTGGCTAAATTTCACACTCTTGCCTGGCAAGCAGAGTGTCCAGACTCACACGCTGCCCACTTATTGGAGACAGGGTGCTCCAACAAAATAAAAAGACACATGTTCCAACTTGAAAGAAGAGGTGGAACATATGTGAAGTTGATGAAAACGATCCAGGAGATTGGTACAAACATCAAGGCATATAAAATTGCCACTGGACAAACAAGGTTTGGCCAAGAAAGGTCAGACAAGGGTAGAGACCATCAGATTAATGCTGCACAATCAAAAGCCCTGGCTGCCAAAGGAAGCAAGAAGTGCTTTGCATGTGGCAAGGATGGGCACATGGCAAAAGATTGCCATAACCCCAAGCCCAAATGCCAAGAGTGTGGCTGGCAAGGGGATCACAAGACAACATGCTTAAAGAAGGGCACACAAATTCATGCCGCCACAGAAGGCACCACCTCATGGGAAGAGGTTAAAAGTCCCAAGATAGCAGCCTCAGAAAAAGAGGTCTCAATGGATGACTTGCAGGGCAAGTCAATTGCAGAAATAAGAGCCCTCTTTCAGAAAGAGAAGAAGGGAAAAGGCAAGGCGGCCTGAGAGATCAAGGATCTTAGTCTGCCAATAGATTTGAATGTTTAGAAGTGTTTACTACCAAGAAATCCCCCATCGAAGGCAACAGAGTTAAGGGTGGTGGGCTAGCTGAAAGCCACCAGGTTAACTTAATCAGGAATGAAGAATATGAAGTTCTCGACGAGGACCCAGTAATCCTTGAAACTGGATCCCTACCAAAAGATGGTATTGACATGTGAGAAATTGCTCATATGTGAGTTGAAGAAGAAGCTTCAGACTTCCCTGAAAAGATCTTTGTGCACACAGTTCACCAAAGAAAAGATATCAAAATGAATGTTTCTATTGGCTCAATGCCAAACTCTCTTCTTTCAGTCGAGGCCCTGCTTGACAGTGGAGCCAACTGGCTTTTCATAGATGAAGCATGGATTGTGAGACATGGTATCCCCATGAAGAAACTCACATGACTTATACCCATATTTAATGTGGATGGATCCAAGAACTCCACTGGGAATATCACACATTCTGCAGACTTGGTCATAGAATTTAACAGACACAGGGAAAAGATGATAGCAGAAGTCACCAATCTAGGAGGAACCACCCTGGTTATTGGTTACAACTGGCTTCTCTGCCACAACCCTGAGATTGACTGGCAGAAAGGCACTGTCAAAATGACATGCTGCTCTAGAAGCTGCTATTTATTACAAAACTGTGCTATCTGCATCTGTGATGCTGCAGAAGAAGATGAACAGGAGGAAGCTTGGGAAGGATACTATGCCTGTGCCGCACTAGAAGTGCCACCCAAACCTTCTGAGAAGTCTCTAGAAGAGTTTGTACCTGAATGCTACCATAAATGGCTAAAGGTCTTCTCTAAAGAAGAATCTGAACACATGCCTATAAGGAAATCTTGGGATCATGCAGTAGATTTAAAAGAAATGTTCCAACCCAAGAAGGGAAGAATCATACCCCTGTCTGTGACAGAACAAGAAGTGTCAGCATTCATTGACGACCAACTAAGAAAGGATTACATACACCCTTCTAAGTCCCCTCAAGCCTCACTGGTGTTCTTCATACCCAAAAAGAATGGATGAAAGAGGATGGTACAGGATTACAGATACCTCAATGAGCACATGGTGAAAGATAACTATCCACTCCCATTGATTGGGCAGCTGGTGGATAAATTGAAAGGGGCTAAGTTATTTACCAAGATGGATCTTCACTGGGGATACAATAATATCTGCATCAAGGAAGATGACAAATGGAAAGCAGCCTTTGTTTGCTTCCACGGAGCTTTTGAACCCTTAGTCATGTACTTCAGGCTGTGTAACTCCCCAGCAACATTTCAAGCGATGATGAACAAACTCTTCGCTGATATGGAAGACGTCTGCATGGTCTACATAGACAACCTGATGACATTTACAAAAACAGATTCTTGAGAAGAGCACAAGAAACTTGTACAAAAGGTTCTAGCTTGCCTCGAAGAAAAGGATCTATATATAAAACCAGAAAAGTGCACATCTTTTGCTGAAGAAGTAGAGTTTCTAGGCATGATTGTGGAAAAAAATGGAGTTTGCATGGACAAATCCAAAGTAAAAGCAGTCTTAGAATGGCCAACCCCAAAGAATCTCTGTGGAGTTAGAAGCTTCATGGGATTAGCTAACTTCTATCGTTGGTTCATTGCCGACTATGCTTTCATTGCAAGGCCATTGAAAGACCTTATCAAGAAAGATGTTCCATTCATATGGAGTGAAAAATGCCAAGAAGTGTCTGACATGCTAAAAAGACAATTTACCACTGCCCCAGTGCTCACTTTCCCTGACATTGACTGCCAGTTCCATTTGGAATGTGATGCCTTGGACTATGCCATGGGTGCAGTGTTATCTATTCAAAAGGAGGAAAAGTGGCATCTGGTTGCCTATTACTCCCACTCCATGAACAATCAGGAAAGGAATTACCTGGTCGCAGATAAAGAACTCCTTTCAGTAATGCACACATTAAAAACATGGAGGCATTATTTAGAAGGAGCTAGATTTCAGTTTGAGATCTGGAACGACCACCAGAATCTCCAATGGTTTATGGTCAGACAGGATCTGAACTAACGACAAGTATGCTGGGCACAATATTTATCTAAATTTAACCATATATGGTACCACAAGTCTGGTGCCACAATGGAAAAAGCAGATGCTCTCTCCCGCAGGAAAGACCATGCGGAGGGAATAGAACAGGATAACAAGCAGATCCTTGTCATCCCACCAGAGCGGATCAGGACTATCCAGATTCAAGATGAAGGCAATAAATTATTAGAAAGAATAAAGATTGCAATCCTTCTGATGAAGGAAAACAAAATCCAGAAGCTCTACAAAAAGGGCTTCACAAATGATGTCAATGGTCAACTTCTAAGAACAACTGATAACAAGATCTTTGTCCCACCAGATGAAGATCTCCACTGAGATGTGGTAACAAACTGCCACAACATGCCCTCTGCTGGCCACTCTGGTCAGGAGAAAACCCTAGATCTGCTGCGCAGACACTATAATTGGCCTAGAATGGCCACTTATGTAAAAGAATACATTGCTAGATGCGATGTGTGTCAAAGGATAAAGACAGGCAATAAGCTGCCAGCCAGCAAGCTTAAACCCTTGGAGGTTTCTATGGCTTCATGGATAGACATTTCCATGGATTTCCTTATGGATCTCCCCTTATCTAATGGAAGCGACTCTATTCTCATTGTTGTTGATAGATTCAGCAAAGAAGTAGAGTTCATTCCCACCAATAAGACAGCCACTGCTCTAGAGATGGCTTGCCTATATTTACATTGCATGTGGACAAATCATCGTATCCCATGCTCTATTGTATCCGATTGCGGACCACAATTTGCATCCCAAGTAATGATGAAATTATGCAAGCAACTTGGTATCAAACCTAAATTATCCATGGCATCTCATCTGCAGATGGATGGTCAGATGGAAAGAATGATTCAAGATCTCCAGCAGTATCTCAGGATCTACTGCCATGAAAAGCAAGCTGAATGGGCAAAAGAAGCAGGCTTCTACACAAAAAGCCCTGTTTGAGGTCACCCGGACCTATATATCACAAATGGGGATAGAACCCGGCACTAGTCACACTCCAGCAGCCGACAAATTAGCCAATAATATTACCTCTATATTAAAGTCCACAAGGGACAACATTGAGCAGGCTCAAGCCAAAATGAAGGTTCAGGTGGATAAACACTGCTCTGACACTCCAAAGTACTCCATTGGAGATGAAGTGCTTCTATCTACTGGCAATCTCTGCTTGAAGCGAGATTTGCATAAATTAACAGAGAAGTGGCTTGGACCCTTCAAAATCACATGATGCGTCGGAAATAATGCAGTGCATCTTAAACTTCCATGCAATATGAAAATTCACCCTGTGGTAAATGTATCCAGGGTTAAACCCTATCTATGCTGCCTTAATGAACAGCCAGTGTTTCAACCTGGTCCAGTACTTGTAAATGATGAGTTGGAAGTTGAGTATGAGGTGGAACATATCATAGATACTCACTGGAATGGGTGATGAAAAGAATATTTGATTCACTGGACTGGCTACTCAGAAGAGGAGTGCACCTGAGAACCAATGTCTAATTTAAGAAATGTGACAGAAGCAGTTGCCCTATTTCATGAAACGAACCCAAAGGCCCTAGCATGGGGTGCCTTCACTCGTTTTAACATATTTAACCCCTATGACATAAACAACATACCCACTCCAGTCATCTAGGAATCTGATCCATAGAGTGGGGGTGGTGTTACAATTGCTCTTTTTACTATTTAAAACTCGCTCATGGCAGGAGTCAAACTCCTGACCTCCTATATAAGGAAAACCCCTATTGGCACAAGGCCATTGGGACTTAGATGTTTTCCAGCATAACTTATTATGTGACTGCTTACCTCTGCAGTCTAGACCACAAGTCATGTGACTTGTCACATGTCCAAGGGCCAGATCCTTATCTCTTATCTATGATGTCATGATGACATCACTCCTCATGTCTCATATGATACATGCTTCTTTACTTCTTTCTCTCATGGACACGCTTCTTTATGACTCATGCATTCTTATCAGCCAATCATGTATTTCTTTCTTATCATGGTATGATGTCTCTTTATGGTATTTATCACCACATGTACAAACAGTAGAATAGTATATAAACCCCAGGGCTTTGAGGCTGGAGTCCCCAGCTTTGAAGTCTTGGAGATTTCCTTACAAGCTTATTGCTCTAAGGACCAAAGTGGTCATTCACTCTCATCTCTTGCTTTATCTTTATTGAGTTGTTTCAATGCCAAGGTCTTCATGAAGTTCGATGTTCGATGGGGCTACAACAACATCTGAATCAAAGATGGACATCAATGGAAAGCCGCCTTTATTACCCATAAAGGACTTTTCAAACTGACCATAATGTTCTTTGGTCTCACCAACTCCCCTGCCACCTTTCAAAGGTTCATGAACGACTCCTTCCATGATATGATCACTGAAGGATGACTCATCATCTACATGGACAACCTCCTTATCTTCTCCCCTGATGAGAAAACCCATGCTGAATGAAATAAGCATGTCCTCCAGCAAATGAAGGAACTTGACCTTCACCTCAAACTCAAGAAATGCAACTTCACTTCCAAGGAAGTTGAATACCTAGAGATGATTGCCAAACCCGGTCAACTCGCCATGGACCCCATCAAACTTGGTGGGATCGCATCCTGGCCCACCCCAGAGAAGCTTCACGATGTCTGCTCCTTCCTTGGCTTCACCAACTTCTATTGTTGCTTCATTCCAGACTACTCCTCCATCACCTGACCCCTTATCAATCTCACCAAGAAAACCACTCCCTGGGCCTGGTTCCCTGAATGTCAGAAGTCCTTTGATCATCTCAAAGAACTATTCCTTGCCTGCCCAGTCCTTCAACTCCCAACCTCTCTGCTCCATTCACTATCACAATGGACACATTCAAGTTCACCTCTGGTGCCATCCTCCTCCAGATGGATACCAATGGGGATTTCCTATCTCTCCCAGTCATTCTTACCAGCAGAACAAAATTATGACATCTATGATTGGGAACTCCTCACTATCATGTAAGCCCTGAAATCCTGGTGCCATTACCTCCATGGCAGCTTCCATCCAGTCCAAGTCTTCACAGACCACAAGAACCTGACCTACTTCCAGTCAGCACAGAACCTCATTCACTGACAAGCCTGTTGGCTCCTCGATCTTGCCGATTTTGATCTGATCATAATTCATGTCCCTGGTAAACTCCTTGCTGGCCCTGACACCCTTTCCTGCCACCCTGACCTCCTTCCATTTGATGATATGGACAATAAAGGAGTCACCCTCCTACCCCTGTCCCTATTTGTCAACGTTGTCAATGTCATGCTCCAGGAGCACATTTTGTCTCATTCCAAGACAGATCAGTTTGTCCTCAAGGCCCTTCAATCCCTTGATGGAACTATTTCCCCTGCCTTTTGATCTCGACTCTCCGATTGGCAGTACACAGATGGCATCCTTACTTTCCAAGGGTGCGTCTACATTCCCTCCGATGAAACCCTCTCACACTCCATCCTCCAGTGCTGCCATGACCACGAGACTGCTGGTCACCCTGGCTATCTCAAAACTTGCCAGCTTGTTGCCACTGAGTTTTGGTGGCTGGGCCTTGCTCAATATGTACACAAGTATGTCGAAGGTTGTGCCTCATGCCAGCAACACAAGGCCAATACCCACTCCACCATTCCCCTGCCCACCCCCATCTGATCCATCTGCACTCGCCCCTTCCAGCAGATCTTGTGTGATCTGATCACTGACCTCCCTGAATCCTTGGGCTTTGATACTCTCTTGGTTGTGGTTGGCCATGGCCTTACTAAGGGGGTAATTCTCTGTCCCACCAAGAAAATCATCACCACCAAAGGGGTCGCAGCCCTCTTTTTCCACAAAATCTTCACAGACCCTGTTCTATTTCATGATGGGATATGAACCCCATGCCCTCCCCTCGATCATCACTGACTCCAACATCCCCGCCATTAAGGACTGCCTCAAATTCCTCGTTGCTGCTCACAGTGAGGCCCTCACTGCCCATGAACTCACTCACCAAGTCATGATGTTCCGAAACCACCGCTTCTTCACCCCTTTCACCAAGGGAACCAAAGTCTGGCTTAAGGCCAGGAACCTCAAATACTCCATTGTTAACCTGAAGTTCACTCTGAAACATGAAGGACCCTTTACCATTGTTAAGGTGCTATCTCCCATCACCTATGAGCTGTGCCTTCCATGATTGTGGAAAATCCACCCAGTGTTCCATGCATCCCTCCTATTCCCCTATTGCAAAAACCCCATTCATGGACCGAACTACTCCTCTCCACCACCCAACCTTATCGATGGACATGAAGAATATGAAATCGAGAAGATCATTCACCATCATGGACCCCCATCCTCCCATTCCTTCCTAATCTGATGGAAGGGATACTCTGCCGAAGAAGATTCCTGGGAACCCAAATGGAACCTACAGAACTCTGGCCCCCTCCTCAACAACTATAAACATTGTCGCTCAATTTCCTCTGTCTCAAACCAAACCAAACCCCTCACAATCATGTTCATCACCCTCTCTGCACCCTCTTCTGCCCCCAGCGACGTCCTCTCCGATGCTGCCGAACCTGGCTGGTCTACAACCACCCCCGCCAACAACCCTCTCGAGTTCAACAACACACCCATCCCTGTGCCCCCCTTCCCTGATCCAATGCCTCCGCAATGATGTGGAAGGCATTCCTTCTGCATGGCCTGGCTTTAGCTGGACCCATTCTGAACCCCTCGTCCCCACTACTATACCCATTCCCCTCATCTGATGGATCTCTAACCGTCCTACACACCTCCTGTTGTCCATCCCACCCACTGCCCTATCTGACCACCCCACACCCCTCAATGATGACCTCGCCACTGCTATCACCACTGAACTATGAGACTCCAGTCTCGCCATGGTGCTTGACACCCACATGGAACCTCACTCCCCCTTTGCCCTTATGTATCATCTTTTCCTGATGAACTCCCATATCGCTGTCTCCACTGCCACCCCCACTGCCTCTGCTGCTCAAGCACTGGCGAACCTCCACATCCGTCATCTTCACCAAACCCTGGAATACAACCTCATCCAACTGATGCATCAGTTGGACATGACTGACTTTATTATCAACATAGATCGATATCTTCAAGACCTTGCCACTACTGGCAACGACCATATCTCCACCCCATCCACATCCTCTGAACCCCTCTTAGCCCAAGAAGTCGCCACTCTAGATCGTGCCAATGACTACTGGGCCAGAAACCAAGGAGTCTGGTCTCTTCCCTCCAACCACCTTTGCTATCATGAGGCGTGTTACCAATGACATCCCCTCTGCCCATTCTATTAATGTCCCATCTGCCACAGGCAGTTCCCGGGACACCCTCAACGTGCATGTCCCATGTGCCCCTGAACCCCTTGCACATTCACCTTCTCCTCATCAGACTTATCTATGCACCAGTCCCCTCACTCCTTGAACTCTTTCTCTTCGCACTATGGCCGTCCTACCCCACCAGGGCAATGCCCCAATGTTTGGATCCCTCGCTGGGTCCCCATCTCTCCTCCCTCTCCACTGGCAGCAGATGATTATGAGTTCTTTGTCAGCACTTAAGCTGACAACAATGAGACTGGATCTTGTTGAGGTAACTACTAAGGTTTCGTCGCAGTCTCACCCATACAACAGGGGTAATGTTACAATTCATTGGGCCCCTCTTTTCTTTTCTCTACAATTACTTACTGTGTACATCAAAGGATCTTGATCCTTGCCATTCGAGCCCTGCTTGGGTCCTTTTCTTTTACTATTGCTTTTTCATTACTGCTTACTTATTTAGCATGACTCATCCACAGCTGTATTACCAACCTCTGTCCAATGCCATTGCATCCACTCCATAGTGACTCAGCTTCTTTGCAATTCCATCACTTTCCATTGCTGACTCACCTTCTCCTTTTGCCTACTCTTAACTCTTTGGCTCACATATATAAACCCTTGATACTCAGGTGTATTTCTTATCTTAGACCTCCTGCAATTTACCTAGTATCTTGAAGTTGCTCTCAGGTCCTCCAATCCTCATCCTACTGTTGAGTGGACGCTCCCTTCGAACCCTTGATTCGTTGCTAGCCCTGTGACATTCCTAAACCTGTTGATCCCTCGGTTCTCAATGGTCCCAAGAACCTCTGCCAAGGAAGACTCTTGAGCGGACCCCCCTTCGATCTGACATTAGTCTTATGCCAGCCTTAGCCTCCCTGTCAGGCCCCCTTGTCCTATCAGCTGTATAGTGACAGTAAGCCCCTTGAACCACTGCAGGCCTATGCTTGACCACGTTGAGCATAACAGATGCGATGGCATTGGATAAAGGTTGGTAATACAACTGCAAATGAGTCACGCTAAATAAGAAAGCAGTAATGGAAAAGCAATGGTAAAAGAAAGAACCCAAGCAGGGCTTGAACAGTGAGGGTCAAGGTCCTTTGGTATACATAATGAGTAAATGTAAGGAAAAGAAAAGAGGGGCCCAATGAATTATAAAACCTAGGGCCTTCAGGATGGACCATGCCAAAGTCACATTTGTGCAGTTCTATCTCAAGGGCATGGCCCTAGAATGGTTTGAACCTGACCTCTGAAACACAGAGGACCCTCAACTCCATTCTCACTGGATGGATCATTACAGGGACTTTGTGATTGAGTTGCAGACAAACTTTGGTCCTCACGACCTCATCGGAGATGCTGAGCACCAGCTCAATAACCTTGCAATGAAGGACACATAGCATATTAACAAGTACATTGTAGAGTTCAATCAGATCACTTTCCAAGTCTACCATTTCTATAATGGCCTTCTGGACAGGATCAAGGATGAAATATCCCATGTCAGCAAGCCCACCACACTCACCACACTCTGTCATCTTGCACAATCAGTCAACGCACATTACTGGGAGCATAAGTCTGAGATCAATCGTCAGCAAAAGCCATCCAGCAACAAATTCTCCAACACTGAATCCAATAACAAGTCCTCTGACAACAAGTCCAATGGTTCAAAGAGCAACAGCTCCAAGGGCAAGTCTGCCACCACTTCCCCACTCCTGGTACCTCTGGTACCTCCAACTCTCCTCCTAAGCCCAATTTTTCTTCAAAGCTTAGCAAAGACAGCAAGCTAACTGCTGCCAAATGTAAACACCACTTCGACAATAAACTATGCATGTTCTGTGGTCAAGGTGGCCATGTTGCTAAGGATTGCCCATGATTGTCATCCAAGGCATCCAAGGCATGCACTGCCAAGACAACTCCAGAAGCTAAACTGGAAGCCTCCTCTGAGGCAAAAAAAATAGAGTGCAATTTCCATGACTCTGCACAGCCAGATGATCACATTGATGCTGAACATGCAATCAAGGAGCTCTGTCTCAATGCATCCAATCTCTCAAATCCCTGATCCCTTATGCCCTCCATCTCTCTTGTATCATATGATCTCCATCTTTTCCCTGTGTTAGTAGACTCTGGCTCCTCCAACTGTTTCATAGATACCGCTTTTGTGAATAAGAACAATCTTTCCACCTATACTGTCCCTCTGCTTATGCTCCAACTCTTCTATGGCACATCAAATTCCACCATCACTCAAGCTATTGACCTTTCTGTTCTCTTTGAAACTGGTGACATCACTCCAACAATGTTCTACATCACCCCACTGGATGGCTTCTGCACTTTGGTCCTTGGACACAACTGTTACACTTGACGTGATAAAACATAGGCCTGCAGAGGTTTGAGGGCTTACTGTTGCTATACAGCTGACAGGACAAGGGGGGGGCCTGTCAAGGAGGTTCCTAGATAGGAAGGCTAAGGCCAGCATAAGGCTAACATCAGATCAAAGGGGGTCTGTTCAAGGGTCTTCCTTGACAGAGGTTCTGGGGACCATTGAGGACTGAGGGATCAACGGGTCTTAAGGACGTCGAAGGACTAGCAACAGATCGAGGGTACAGAGGAAGCATCCACTCAACAGTAGGATGAGGACTAGGGGATCTGAGAGCAACTCCAAGATACTAGGCAAATTGCAGGAGGTCTAAGATAGGGAATACACCTGAGTATTGAGGGTTTATATATGTGAGCCAAAGAGTTAAGGGTAGGCAAAGGAAGAAAGTGAGTCAGCAATGGAAAGCAATGGAATTGCAAAGAAGCTGAGTCACTATGGAGTGGATGTGATGCATCGGACAAAGGTTGGTAATATAGCTGTGGATGAGTCACACTAAATAAGTAAGAGGTAATGGGAAAGCAATGATAAAAGAAAAGGACCCAAGTGGGGTTCGAATGGCAAGGGTCAAGGTCCTTTGGTGTACATGGTAAGTAGTCATAGGGAAAACAAAAGAGAGGCCCAACAAATCGTAACATTATCTCCGTTGTATGGGTGAGACTGTGATGAAACCTTAGTAGTCACCCCAACAAGACCCAGTCTCATTGTCATCAGCTTCAGTGCTGACAAAGAATTCATAGTCATCTGCTGCTGGCAGAGAGGGAGGGGGGGTGGAGACCCATCAAGGGATCCAAATGTTTGGGTGTCATCCCAGTGGGATAGGATGGCCATGGCATGAAGAGGAGGATTGTGAGGAGTGAGGGGACTGGTGCATAGACGAGTCCGATGAGAAGGAAGTGAATGTGCGAGGAGTTTGTGGGTGCATGGGACAAGTGTGTTGGGGATGTCCCAGGGACTGCCTGTGGCAGATGGGGCATTGATAGAAGGGGCAGAAAGGACAGTGATGTCTGAGGTGGCAGCATTGGTAACATGTCTCATGATAATGAGGGTGGTTAGGGAGAAGGGACCAGACTCCTTGGTTACCAGCCCAGTAGTCATTGGCACAGTCTAGGGCAGTGACCTCTTGGGCCAAGAGTGGTTCAGAGGATGTGGATGGGGTGGAGACATGGTCATTGCCAGTAGCAGTAAGGTTTTGGAGATATTGATCAATGTTGATAATGAAATCAGTCATATCCAGCTGGTGCATCAGCTGGATGAAATTGTGCTCCAGGGTTTGATGGAGTTGACAGATATGAAGGTTGGCCAATACTTGAGCAGCAGAGGTGATGGGGGTGGCAGCAGAGACAGCAATATGAGAGTTTTTCAAGAAGAGCCAGTACATGAGGGCAAATGGGAATTGGGATTCCATGTGGGCATCAAGTGCCATGGCGAGACTGGAGTCTTGAAGTTCAGTGGTGATGGAGGTGGCAAGGTCATCATCAAGGGGTGAGGGATGGTTGGGTAGGGCAGCAGGAGGAATGGACAACAGGAGGTGTGTAGGATGGTTGGAGATTTGTTGGGTGAGGAGAATGGATATAGTAGTGGGGACAAGGGGTTCAGGGTGGGTCCAGCTGAAGCCAGGCCAAGCAGAGGGGGTGCCTTCCATGTCATTATGGAGGCATTGGATCAGAGAGAGGGAAGGTACAGGGATGGGTGCATCATTGAGCTCAAGGGGATTGTTGGCAGGGGTGGTGGTAGATCAGCCAGCCTCAGCGATGTTGGAGAGAGCATTGCTGGGAGCAGAAGAGGATGTGGAGAGGGTAATGGACATGATTGTGAGGGGTGTGGTTTGGTTAGAGATGGAGGAGATTGAGTGACAATGTTTATAGTTGTTGAGAAGGGGACCAGAGTTCCATAGGTTCTGTTCAGGTTCCCAGGAATCTTCTTTGGCTGTGTACCCCTTCCATTAGATCAGGAAGGAATGGGAGGATGGGGGTCCGCAGTGGCAGATGATTTTCTCGATTTCATATTCTTCATGTTCATCAATAAGGTCAGGTGGTGGGGAGGGGTAGTTCAGCCCGTGAACAGAATTTTTGTGGTAGGGGGATAAGAGGAACATGTGGAATACTGGGTGGATTTTCCACAATTGTGGAAGGCATAGATTGTAGATGATGGGAGATAGCACCTTAACGATGATAAAGGGTCCTTCACATTTTGGGGCAAACTTCAGGTTGATGACAGAGCATTTAAGATTTCTGGCCTCAAGCCAGACTTTGGATCCTTTAGTGAAGGGAGTGAAGGAGTGGTGGTTTTGGGACATCATGACTTGGTGAGCAAGTTTGTGGACAGCGAGGGCTTCATTGC
Source organism: Austroboletus eburneus (assembly GCA_038090175.1). Lineage (NCBI taxonomy): Eukaryota > Fungi > Basidiomycota > Agaricomycetes > Boletales > Boletaceae > Austroboletus > Austroboletus eburneus. The sequence continues at coordinate 26,227 of JBBPMF010000208.1, read as the reverse complement.
AAGTGGCCACAAGGGACTTGAGGCAGTCCTCAATGGTGGGGATGTTGAAGTTGGTGATGACTGAGGGAAGGGCACGGGGTTCATATCCCATCATAAGATAGAACGGGGTCTATCTGGTGACAGGGTGGGGTCAGTGATTGTGAGTGAACTCAGCATGGGGAATGAGTTCAGACCATGTGGTGAGGTTACTTCTGCAGAAGATGCGGAGGTAGGTCTTGACTTCCTGGTTAACCCATTCAGTTTCACCATTAGTCTAGGGGTGGTATGTGGTGGAGAGCATGAGAGAATAGTTGAGAGCTTGTCCCAACACTTTGGCAAAGGCAGAGGCAAATTGAGGGCCTCGGTCAGAGATGATTCTGTCATAGAGACTGAATCGGAGGAAGACTTTGTGGAAAAAGAGGGCTGCGACCCCTTTGGCAGTGATGGTTTTCTTAGTTGGGCACAAAATTACCCCCTTAGAAGGCCATGGTCGAAGAGTATTGAAGCACAAGGATTCGGGGAGGTTGGTGATCAGATTGCACAAGATCTGCTAGAAGGGGCGAGTGCAGGTGGATTGGATGGGGGTGAGCAGAGGGGCAGTGGGGTGGGTGTTGGCCTTGTGTTGCTGGCACAAGGCACAACCTTCAACATATTTTTGTACATATTGGGTGAGGCCCAGTCATCAAAACTCAGTGGTGCTGGAAGATGAAGTGCCAGAGGGTTTCATTAGGGGAAATGTAGATGCATCCTTGGAAAGTAAGGATGCTGTCTTGGTATTGCCAATCGGAGAGTCGAGACCGAAAGGTGGGGGGAATGGTTCCATCAAGGGATTGGAGGGCCTTGAGGACAAAGGGGTCTGTCTTGGAATGAGATGAGATGTGCTCCTGGAGCATGGTGTTGATGATGTTAACAAACAAGGATGGGGGAAGGAGGGTAACTTCTTCATTGTCAGTGTTATCTGAGGGGATGAGATCAGGGTGGTGGAAGAGGGCATTGGGACTGGCAAGGAGTTTTCTGTGGATGTGAATCATGATTAGATCAAAATCTGCAAGATTGAGGAGCCAATGGGCTTGTCGGCAATTGAGGTTCTGTGCTGACCGGAAATAGGTCAGGTTCTTGTGGTCTGTAAAGACTTGGACTGGATGAGAGCTGCCATGAAGGTAATGGCACCAGGATTTCAGGGCTCGCATGATAGCAAGGAGTTCCTGATCATAGATGTCATAGTTTCGTTCTGATGGTGAGAACGACTGGGAGAGATAGGAACAAGGATGCCAATCCCCATTGGTATCTGTCTGGAGGAGGATAGTGCCAGAGGCAAACTTGGAGGTGTCTGTTGCAATAGCAAAAGGAGCAGAGAGGTTGAGGAGTTGGAGGACTGGGCAGGCAAGGAATAGTTCTTTGAGATGATCAAAGGACTTCTGACATTCAGGGGACCAGGCCCAGGGACTGGTTTTCTTGGTGAGATCAATGAGGGGGCAAGTGATGAAGGAGTAGTCCAGGATGAAGCAATGATAGAAGTTGGCAAAGCCAAGGAAGGAGTGAACATCACAGGGCTTTTCTGGGGTAGGCCAGGATGCGATCCCATCAAGTTTGACAGGGTTCATGGTGAGTTGACCAGGTTTGACAATCATTCCTAGGTATTCAACTTCTTTGGAAGTGAAGTTGCATTTCTCAAGTTTGAGATGAAGGTCAAGTTCCTTCATTCACTGGAGGACACACTTAGTTCATTCAGCGTGGGTTTTCTCATCAGGGGAGAAGATGAGAAGATTGTTCATGTAGATGATGAGCCATCTGTTACATTTAACATGGTCAAGTGTAGGCCTGCAGAGGTTCAAGGGCTTACTGTTGCTATACAGCTGGCAGGATGTGGGGGCCTGATGAGGGGATTCCTTGACAGGGAAGCTAAGGCCAGCGTAAGATTAACATTGGGTCAAGAGAGGGGGTCTGTCCATGGGTCTTCCTTGGCAGAGGTTCTGAGGACTGTTGAGGACCGAGAGATCAACGGGTCTTGGGGACATCGCAGGACTAGTGATGGATCGAGGGTTCGAAGGGAGCGTCCACTCAACAGTAGGACAAGCACTGGGGGACCCGAGAGCAACTCCAAGATACTAGGTAAATTGCAGGAGGTCTAAGATAGCAAATACACCTGAGTATTGAAGGTTTATATATGCAAGCCAACTGGTTAAGGGTAGGTCAATGGAAGAAGGTGAGTCAGCAATAGAAAGTGATGGAATTGCAAAGAAGCTAAGTCACTACAGAGTGGATGCGATGGCATCGGATAAGTATTGGTGATACAACTGCGGATGAGTCACGCTAAATAAGTAAGCAGTATTGCAAAGGCAATGGTAAAAGAAAGAACCCAAGCGAGACTCAAACAGCGAGGGTCAAGGTCCTTTGGTATACATGATAAGCAAAGTAGGAAAAAGAAAGAGGGGCCCAATGAATCATAACATTACCCCTGTTGTATGGGTGAGACAGCAATGAAACCCTAGTAGTCACCGTGATAAGACTCGGTCTCATTGTCGTCAGCTTCAGCGCTGACAAAGAACTCATAGTCATCCACTGCCGGTGGAGAGGGGGGAGGAGTAGGGACCCAACAGGGGATTTGGACAGTGGAGTGTCATCCAGATGGGATGGGACGGCCGCAGCATAAGGAAGAGGATCGTGAGGAGTGGGGGGACTGATGCGCCAACAAGTCTGAGGAGAAGGAAGTGAATGCACGAGGTGTTCATGGGCGCATGGAACATGCGTGTTGGGGATGTCCCAGGGATTGCCTGTGGCAGATGGGACACTGATAGAATGGGCACAGGGGACAGCGATGCCCAAGGCAGCAGCATTGATAACATGCCTCATGGTAGCAAGGGTGGTTGGGGGAATGGGACCAGACTTCTTGGTTACTGGCCCAGTAGTCATCGGCATGATCTAGGGTGGCGACTTCTTGAGCAGAGAGTGGCTCAGAGGATGTGGATGGGGTGGAGACGTGGTTATCGCCAGTAGTGGCGAGGTTTTGGAGGTATTGATCAATGTCAATAATAAAATCGGTCATGTTCAACTGGTGCATTAGTTGGATGAGGTTGTGTTCCAGAGTCTGGTGGAGACGACGGATGTAAAGGTTTGCCAGTGCTTGAGTAGCAGAGGTGGTGGGGGTGGCAGCAGAGATGGCAATGTGATAGTTTGTCAGGAAAAGACAATACATGAGGGCGAAGGGGGAGTGGGGTTCCATGTGGGCATCAAGCGCCATGGCGAGACTGGAGTCTTGGAGTTCAGTGGCGATGGCGGCAGCGAGGTCATCATCGAGGGGTGTGGGGTGGTTGGGTAATGCAGTGGGAGGTATGGACAATGGGAGGTGCATGGGGTGGTTGGAGATTCGTTGGGTGAGGGGAATGGATATAGTAGTGGGAACAAGGGGTTCAGGGTGGGTCCAGCTAAAGCCAGGCCATGCAGAGGGGATGCCTTCCATGTCATTGCAGAGGCATTGAATCAGGGAGGGGGGAGGTACAGGGATAGGCATGTCGCTGAGTTCGAGGGGGTTGTTGGTGAGGGTGGTAGTGGACCAGCCAGCTTTGGCGATGTCAGAGGGAGTGTCGCTGGGCGCAGAAGAGGGTGTGGAGAGGGTGATGGACATGATTGTGAGGGGTGTGGTTTGGTGGGAGACTGAGGAGATCGAGTGATGATGTTTATAGTTGTCGAGGAGGAATGCGGAATTCTGTAGGTTCCATGCGGGTTCCCAGGAATCTTCTTCAGCTGTGTACCCCTTCCATCAGATCAGGAAGGAATGGGAGGATGGAGGTCCACGATGGCGGATGATTTTCTTGATTTCATATTCCTCATGTCCATCGATGAGGTCAGGTGGTGGGGAAGGGTAGTTCGGCCCGTGGATGGGGTTTTCACAATAGGGCGACAGGAGGGATGGGTGGAACACTGGATGGATTTTCCACGATCGTGGGAGGTACAGTTCGTAGGTGATGGGAGATAGTGCCTTGACAATGGTAAAAGGTCCTTTGCGTTTTGGGGTGAACTTCAGGTTGACGATGGAGTGTTTGAGGTTTCTGGCCTCGAGCCAGACTTTGGATCCCTTGGTGAAAGGGGTGAAAGAGCGGTGGTTTCGGAACACCATGACTTGGCAAGCAAGTTCGTGGGCAGCGAGGGCTTCGTTACAGGCAGCAACAAGGGATTTGAGGTGGTCCTCAATGGCAGGGATGTGGGAGTTGGTAATAACTGAGGGAAGGGCATGGGGTTCATATCCCATCATGAGATAGAATGGGGTCTGTCTGGTGACAGAGTGGGGGCAGTGATTGTGAGCAAACTCAGCATGAGGGATGAGTTCGGACCATGTGGTGGGGTTAATTCTGCAGAAGATGCGGAGATAGGTCTTGACTTCTTGGTTGACCCATTTGGTTTCACCATCAGTCTGGGGGTGGTATGTGGTGAAGAGCGCGAGGGAGTAATTGAGAGCTTTTCCCAATGCTTTGGTGAAGGCGGAGGCAAACTGAGGGCCTTGGTCTGAGATGATTCTGTCATAAAGACCAAATCGGAGGAAGACTTTGTGGAAAAAGAGGGCTGCGACTCCTTCGGCAGTGATGGTTTTCTTAGTAGGGCAGAGAATTACCCCCTTAGTAAGGCCATGGTCGACCATGACCAAGAGAGTATCGAATCCCAAGGATTCAGGGAGGTCTGTGATCAGATCACACGAGATCTGCTGGAAGGGGCAGGTACAGGTGGAGTGGATGGGGGTAAGCGGGGGAATTGTGGGGTGGGAGTTGGCCTTGTGTTGTTGACATGAGGCACAACCTTCGACATACTTTCATATGTATTGAGCGAGGCCTGGCCACCAAAACTCAGTGGCAACAAGCTGATGAGTCTTGAGATAACCAGGATGACCAGCAGTCTCGTGGTCATGGCAGCATTGGAGGATGGAGCATCGGAGAGATTCATCAGGGGGAATGTAGACATGTCCTTGGAAGGTAAGGATGCTGTCTTTGTATTGCCAGTTGGACAGGCGAGACCGAAAGGCTGGGGGAATAGTTCCATCAAGGGATTGAAGGGCTTTGAGGACAAAGGGGTCTGTCTTGGAATGAGACGAGATGTGCTCCTGGAGCATGGCATCGATGACATTGACAAACAAGGATGGGGGGAGGAGAGTGACTTCTTCATTGTCAGTGTCATCCGAGGGGATGAGATCAGGGTGGTGGGAGAGGGCATCAGGACTGGCAAGGAGTTTACTGGAGACATGGATCATGGTCAGATTGAAATCTGCAAGGTTGAGGAGCCAATGGGCTTGTCAGTGGTTGAGGTTTTGTGCTGACCGGAAGTAGGTCAGGTTCTTATGGTCCGTGAAGACTTGGACCAGATGGGAGCTGCCATGGAGATAATGGTGTCAGGATTTCAGAGCTTGCATGATAGCAAGGAGTTCCTGATCATAGATGTCGTAGTTTCATTCTGCTGGTGAGAACGACTGGGAGAGATAGGAACAAGGGTGCCAATCCCTGTTGGTATATGTCTGGAGGAGGATAGCACCAGAGGCGAACTTGGAGGTGTCCGTTGTGAAAGCAAATGGAGCAGAGAGGTTGGGGAGTTGAAGGACTGGGCAGGCAAGGAAGAGTTCTTTGAGACGTTCAAAGGACTTCTGGCATTTGGGAGACCAGTCCCAGGGAGTGGTTTTCTTGGTGAGATCAATGAGGAGGCAGGCGACTGAGGAATAATCGGGGATGAATCACCAGTAGAAGTTGGCGAAGCCGAGGAAGGAGTGGACATCGCAAAGTTTTTCTGAAGTGGGCCAGGACACGATCCCATCAAGTTTGACAGGGTCCATGGTGAGTTGACCGGGTTTAACAATCATTCTGAGGTATTCAACTTCCTTAGTGGCGCAGTTGCATTTCTCGAGTTTGAGGTAAAGGTCGAGTTTCTTCATGCATTGGAGGACACACTTGGTTCATTCAGCATGGGTTTTCTCATTGGGAGAGAAGATGAGGAGATTGTCCATGTAGATGACGAGCCATTCTTCGGCAATCATATCGTGGAAGGAGTCATTCATGAACCTTTGGAAGGTGGCAGGGGAGTTGGTAAGACTGAAGAACATTATGGTCGGTTCAAAGAGTTCTTTATGGGTAATAAAGATGGCTTTCCATTGATGTCCATCTTTGATTTGGACATTGTTGTATCCCCATCAAACATCGAACTTCATGAAGACCTTGGCATTACGGAGTTTGTCGACAAGATCTGAGACTAAGGGGAGGGGATAGGCATCACGAATGGTATGTTCGTTGAGGTATCTGTAGTCCTGACATGGATGGAATCCGCCATCCTTCTTTTTGATGAAGAAGAACGGGGAGGCTTGGGGGGAGTTCGAGGGGCATATCTTGCCCAAAGCAAGATTTTCATTGAGGAAGGCCTCCGTGGCCTTGCACTCGTCTGGGGAGAGGGGGTAAATCTTTCCGACCTTGGGTGCGAAAGATTTGTCGAGGTTGATCTCATGATCATAAGGGCGCAAGGGGGGTACATGGTCCATGGCTTCTTTTGAGAAGACGGAGGCAAAGTCGGAGTATTCAGTGGGGAGGGTGACCTTGGGTTTGGCTTTTTTGGCAGCCATGGCCAACTCAGTAGAGTTTGTGAGTTTGGTGATGAGAGGATCACCCTTGGGGATGAAGTGGTATCCGCATTGGATGATACAGTTGATGGTGTAGTTGTCACAAGCATGGCAGAGGTACTGGGGTTCCGTCTCGTAGTCAAGGTATTCATAGAGGTGTCCATCGTAGATGGAGTCTACTTGGACATGGCGAGGGGGTCAAGGGGAGGGCTTGAACTGTTGGAAACAAGTTTCATATTGGTTCAAGTCGACTTTGTGGAGCATGTAGAGCTCCTTGGATTGGTCAGTGGACTTGTTGATGAAGAGAGTCTGACTGAACCAGTCAATGGTGGGGTTGATGGCTTTCAACCATGGGAGGCCGAAGATGAGGTTTTGTTGACCGCAATCCATGACATAGAATAGGACTTTGTGAGCAAGTCCTTCAATATGAACGAAGAGTTTGGTGGTGAAACGAACTCCTCCTTTATCTGTGGATTCCTGGTTGAGATTGGTGACGTTGAGGAGGAGGGGAGTCGGGTGGTGGGGAGTTTGTTTTTGCAGACAAAGCCCCAATTGATGCAAGAGATATTGGCGCTGCTATCAATGAGGGCACAGGTGTCGACAGTTTTCAATGTGTGCAAGGGTACAATGATTTGGACAGGGATTTGCATTGAACCAGGCAGTGTAGGTACAGTTACATGTTGTACTTTAGAAGAGTCCTGCGTCAGTTGAGGTCTCCGTTCTAAAAATTCTTCTTGAGGGAAAGGGTGAATTGGACGTGATGGACTGTGAGGTCATTGTCATTGTCATCATCGCAGGTCTGGAGTTTAGGGTGGTCATTGTTGACCTGTTCAACTTGTTTGACCGAAGTCTTACGAAGTTTCTTGGGGTATTTTCCACAAGCATTGGCTTGGTGGCCTTTCTGCCTGCAACATAAGCAATGTCCTTCTTTGAAGCATCACTCCTGCTCCTCAGGAGTTAGCTTAGGGGATCTGGGGATGTTGACCACGTCGATGTTCATGGCATCAGGATCGCGGTTTTTCTGAGAAGGGGAGGAGGTGGAGGGGGTCTGGTAGGATCGGTATGCGGGGGTGCGGTGTTGGTTAATGATGGTCTGAGCGCGATCATTATGAACTTGGAAGTGAACGGCCTTCGAGTACCATTCGTCAATTTTTGTGGGGACTGTGTCCATGGAGAGAATTTGGCAGGAAAGGGGAGGGGGGATGCCAGCAGCAAAGTAGTTGATCAGGACATTCTGATCAGTGATACCCGAGAGGGCAACATTGTTTCTAAACTCAGCGACATGCTGAGTGAGTTCGGGACCATAAGATCCGTTTTTCTTGGGAATGAGGCATTCTGAATGAAGCCAGTTGATGGCCTGATTCTTGGTATCTTGGTGCTTAAAGGCACTCTTGAATTTGATGAGGAAGTTGGCGAACATCCTGAAGGAGTTGGCGGTGATGGCTTCCTTCCGGAAGGTAGAGGCCCAGATGGCGGCTGAGCCCCTTTTCATGTATGACAAGGCATAGGTGACCTTCTTGTTGTTGTCATCATAAATGGCCTTGTTTATGAGGAGGTAGGTGTGGACAGCAGATAGCCAGGACATGGCATCGGCATAGGAGCCATCAAGGTCATTGGGGATTCCGAGATGGAGTTCAGTGGGTTTGGTCGTCATGGCAACTTGGGCTGGGGGTGGGGGTAGGGTAAATGCCGGTTGGCGATTGACTGGGGTTGGGGATGGTGGGGTGGGCACTCTGGGGATACTAAGTGCTGCAGAGAGTCGATGGGCAAGTTCTAAGTCCTCAGGTTGTTGAAGGATGACGAGGTCTTCGTTAGTGTCGATGGGGTTCTCCGAAGAGGATTCGTCAGTGTCCGATGAGTCAAGGGTTTCCCTCCACGATGTGAGGTCGGGGTAGGGTCTAGGGTTTCTGGGGTGTTGGCGGGCAATGGTGGAGGCTTATATGATGATAGCTGATCAAGGGAGATCTTAGACCTTTTGTTATGCTCGATGTGGTCAAGTGTAGGCCTGCAGAGGTTCAAGGGCTTACTGTCGCTATACAGCTGACAGGACGAGGGAGCCTGATGAGGGGCTTCCTTGACAGGGAAGCTAAGGCCGGCGTAAGATTAATGTCAGATCAAGAGAGGGGGTCTGTCCAAGGGTCTTCCTTGGCGGAGGTTCTGAGGACTGTTGAGGACTGAGAGATCAACGGGTCTTGGGGACATCACAGGACTAGCAACAGATCAAGGGTTCAAAGGGACCGTTGAGGACCGAGAGATCAACGGGTCTTGGGGACGTCACAGGACTAGTGACAGATCGAGGGTTCAAAGGGAGCGTCCACTCAACAGTAGGACGAGCACTGGGGGACCCGAGAGCAACTCCAAGATACTAGGTAAATTGCAGGAGGTCTAAGATAGCAAATACACCTGAGTATTGAAGGTTTATATATGCAAGCCAACTGGTTAAGGGTAGGTCAATGGAAGAAGGTGAGTCAGCGATAGAAAGTGATGGAATTGTGAAGAAGCTGAGTCACTACAGAGCAGATGTGATGGCATCGGATAAGTATTGGTGATACAACTGTGGATGAGTCACGCTAAATAAGTAAGCAGTATTGCAAAGGCAATGGTAAAAGAAAGGACCCAAGCGGGGCTCAAACAGTGAGGGTCAAGGTCCTTTGGTGTACATGGTAAGTGAAGTAGGAAAAAGAAAGAGGGGCCCAATGAATCATAACACCATCCTTCAGTGATCATATTGCAGAAGGAGTCATTCATGAACCTTTGGAAGGTGGTGGGGGAGTTGGTGAGACTGAAGAACATTACGGTTGGTTCGAAGAGTCCTTTATGAGTAATAAAGGTGGCTTTCCATTGATGTCCGTCTTTGATTTGGATGTTGTTGTAGCCCCATTGAACATTGAACTTCATGAAGATCTTGGCATCACGGAGTTTGTCAATGAGGTTGGAGACTAAGAGGAGGGGGTAGGTGTCGTGAACTGTATGTTCATTTAGATACCTGTAGTCCTGGCATGGACAAAGTCCGCCATCCTTCTTTTTGACAAAGAAGAATGGGGAGGCTTGGGGGGAGTTCAAGGGGCATATCTTGCCTGAAGCAAGATTCTCATTGAGGAAGGTTTCCATAGCCTTGTGCTCATCTGGGGAGAGGGGGTAAATCTTTCCAACCTTGGGTGTGAAAGATTCATCGAGGTTGATCTCATAATCATAGGGGCGTGAGGGGGGTATGTGGTCTGTAGCTTCCTTCAAGAAGATGGAGGCAAAGTCAGAGTATTCGGATGGAAGGGTGACTTTGGGTTTGGCTTTCTCGGCAGCCATGGCCAACTTAGTAGAGTTCGTGAGTTTGGTGATGAGGGGGTCACCCTTGGGGATGAAATGGTAGCCACATCGGATGATGCGGTTGATGGTGTAGTTGTCATGAGCAGGTGGAGATGCTGTGGTTCCATCTCATAGTCAAGGTATTCATAGAGGCATTCATCATAGACAGAATCCACTTGGACATGGTGAGGGGATTGAGGGAAGGTTTGAACTATTGGAAACGGGTTTTGTATTGGTTCAAGTTGACTTTGTGGAGCATATAGAGCTCCTTGGATTGATTGGTAGACTTGTTGATGGAGAGTGTCTGACCGAACCAGTTGATGGTGGGGTTGATGGCTTTTAACCAGGGGAGATCAAGGATGAGGTTTTGTCGACCATAATCCATGACATAGAAGAGGACTTTGTGGGCACGTCCTTTGATGTGAACAAAGAGTTTGGTGGTGAATCAAACTCCTCCTTTGTCTGTGGGTCCCTGATTGAGGTTAGTAACGTTGAGGGGGGAGGGGAGTCAGGTGGTGGGGAGTTTGTTTTTGTGAACAAAGCCCCAGTCAATGCAAGAGATATTGGTGCTGCTATCGATGAGGGTGTGAGTGTTGACAGTTTTCAACATGTGTGAGGGTACAATGACTCAGACAGGGATTTGCATTGAACCAGGCAGAGTAGATATATTTACACGTTGTACTTTAGGAGAGTCCCACATTGGTCGAGGTCTCTGTTCTAAAAATCCTTCTTGGGAGGAAGGGTGAATTGGACATGATGAACGGTGAGGTCATTGTCATCATTGTCATTGCAGGTCTGGAGTTTAGGGAGGTCATCATCGACCTGTTTGACTTGTTTGGCCAAAGTCTTACGAGATTCCTTGGGATACTTGCCACAAGCATTGGCTCAGTGGCCCTTCTGCCTGCAGTGTAGGCAATGCCCTTCTTTGAAACATCACTCCCACTCCTCGGGAGTTAGCTTGGGGGGTCTGGGGACATTGACCACATCAACATCCATGGCATCAGGATCACAGATTTTCTGGAAAGAGAAGGAGGTAGAGGGGGTTTGGTAGGACTGGTATGCGGAGATGGAGTGGGTACAGTGTTGGTTAACAATGGTCTGGGCATGATCATTCTGAACCTGGAAGTGAACGGCCTTTGAGTACCACTCGTCAACTTTGGTGGGAACCATATCCATGGAGAGAATGCAGCAGGAGAGGGAAGGGGGAATGTCAGCGGCAAAATAGTTGATCAGGACATTTTGATCAGTGATGCCTGAGAGGGCGATGTTGTTTCTAAACTCAGCAATGTGCCAAGTGAGTTCAGGACCATAAGATCTGTTCTTCTTGGGGATGAGGCACTCAGAATGAAGCCAGCTGATGGCCTGATTCTTGGTATCTTGGTGCTCGAAAGTACTTTTAAATTTGGGGAGGAAGTTGTCAAACTTCCTGAAGGTCTGAGTGGTGATGGCTTCCTTCTGGAAGGTAGAGGCCCAGATGGTGGCCGAATCCTTTTTCATATAGAACAGGGCATAGGTGATTTTCTTGTTGTCATCATCATAAATGGCCTTGTTTATGATGAGGTACATTTGGACTGTGGATAGCCAGGACATGGCATCAGCATAAGAGCCATCAAAGGCATCGGGGGCTCTGAGGTGGAGTTCAGTGGGTTTGGTCATCATGGTGACCTGGACTAGGGGTGGGGGTAGGGTAAACGCCAGTTGGCAATTGACTGGGATTGAGAACAGTGGGGTGGGTACTCTGGGGATACTAAGCACTGCAGAGAGTCTATGGGCAAGTTCTAGATCCTCAGGTTGTTGAGGAATGACAAGGTCTTCATCAGTGTCAATGGGGTTCTCTAAAGAGGGTTCATCAGTATCCAACAAGTCAATGGTTTCCCTTCTCGACATGGGGTCTAGGGTTTCAGGGGTGTTGGTGGGCAATGATGAAGGCTTATACAATGATAGCCAATCAAGGGAGATCTTAGACCTTTTGTTACACTTGACATGGTCAAGTGTGTAGGCCTGCAGAGGTTCAAGGGCTTACTGTCACTATACAGCTGATGGGACAAGAGGGGGGGCTGTCAAGGGGGTTCCTAGATAGGAAGGCTAAGGCCAGCATAAGGCTAACATCAGGTCGAAGGGGATCTGTTCAAGGGTCTTCCTTGACAGAGGTTCTGGGGACCATTGAGGACTGAGGGATCAACGGGTCTTAAGGACATTGCAGAACTAGTGACAGATCAAGGGTACAGAGGGAGCGTCCACTCAACAGTAGAATAAGGACTGGGGGACCTGAGAGCAACTCCAAGATACTAGGCAAATTGCAGGAGGTCTAAGATAGGGAATACACCTGAGTATTGAGGGTTTATATATGCAAGCCAAAGAGTTAAGGGTAGGCAAAGGAAGAAAGTGAGTCAGCAATGGAAAGCAATGGAATTGCAAAGAAGCTGAGTCACTATGGAGTGGATGCGATGGCATCGGACAAAGGTTGGTAATACAGCTGTGGATAAGTCACACTAAATAAGTAAGTGGTAATGGGAAAGCAATGATAAAAGAAAAGGACCCAAGCAGGGCTCGAATGGTAAGGGTCAAGATCCTTTGGTGTACATGGTAAGTAGTCATAGGGAAAACAAAAGAGGGGCCCAACAAATCATAACAACAACTGACTTACCTGCTACAATCCATGTTGAGCTTGCACTGTTCCAGGTGACATGTATTAGTTGTCAAGTCTATACTTGGGCTTGTAGCAGCAAGGATCATGGAACCTACATGGGGGCAATGACTCTACCATACCAGATAATCATGTACTCACTGAGAGATTAGGATGGGACTTGGGAGCTTAGTCTGGTGGTGATGGTTTGAGGTAAAGAAGTTCTTATTAAAGCAGAGTTAGAACTCTATACTTTATACTAAGTACAAATTAAGTAAGCCTTTCTCATGTACTGAATATACACTACTCAGACTATAGATAAGCATTCTATAGTTAGTTGCTTTCACCAATCCATTGATTGACTGGGTCACAAGCAGTATCTCTTTCTGTTTTATTCCACAGCCTAGTCCTGCACTTCCAAGCTTGCCCCTGACTCCTAAGGCATCTCCACCTCTGATTGTCCCCTCTTCAGATTTGCTGTGTTTCTCTGACCACAAGGCTCCACCCATCATGCTCATCAATGCTCCCACATTTGCATTGGCCTGTCACCTACAAGGTTTCATGCAGTTCAGCATGCACATTCAACCCTGAGAAGGTGATCTCCGCACCACAGCTACTAAACCTCCTGAACAGATTAATCTCTCTGGTGTTCCATTAGAATATCAATATCATGAGTTCTCCAACATGTTTAGCAAACAACAGGCAGATACTCTGCCCCCTCACTACAAACATGATCTCAAAATCAATCTTGAAGAAGGTATCTCTTCTCCACTTGGCACCATCTACTCCCTCTTCCCTTCCGAACTTGAGTCTCTCCACACCTTCTTAGATGAGCATCTCTCCATAGGATTTATTCAACCCATTTCTTCTGCACATGCCACTCCAGTCCTTTTTGTCTGCAAGAAGGATGATTCCCTCTATCTTTGCATCAACTTTTGAGGACTCAACAAGATCACCAAGAAAGACCACTACCCACTTCTCTGCATCTTCAACCTTCTTGACACCTCAAGCTGTGCCAAGGTGTATTTCAAAATCAACCTCTGGCATGCATACCACCTGGTCTGTATTGCTGAGGGTGATGAATGGAAGACTGCCTTCTTCATGCAGTATGATTCTTATGAATGGCTTGTCATGCCATTTGGTCTTACAAATGCCCCAGCAGTATTCCAGCAGTTTATAAACACTATCTTTGCTGATTTTTTGAATGTTAGCATCATTGTGTATCTTGACGACATTCTCATCTTCTCCAAAGACATGGTCTTCCATAAGGAGCATGTCAAGGAAGTTCTCCACCATCTCCACAAACATGATCTTTATGCAAAACCTAAAAAGTGCAAGTTCCATATGGACTCCACAGAATACTTAGGTTATTGGATGTCTCCATCTGGCCTCACCATGTCTCCAGATAAGGTCCAATTGATCCTTAATTGGCCTGAACCTTGGAAGGTCAAGGATGTCCAATCCTTCCTTGGATTTGCTAACTTCTATAGATGGTTTATCCACAACTACTCTGAGATCGTCATTCTGCTTGCTTACCTCACCCACAAGAGTGTCCCTTGGCAATTCATGGATGCCTGCTGCTCTGCTTTCCAGGTGCTGAAAGCTGCTTTTACTTTTACTCCTATTCTTACTCATTGGGCTTCTGACACTTCGATTATTGCAGAAACTGACATCTCCAACTATGCCATCATGGATATTCTGCCCATGAAGTGCCCCAATGCAGAAGTCTGTCCCATCGCCTACTACTCTCAGACATTGACCTCCCCAGAGCTCAACTACGACATCCACAACAAGAAATTGTTAGCTATTCATGAAGTGTTTCATACCTGACAGCACTATCTTGAAGGCTCCACAACTCCAGTTGATGTGGTCACCAACCATAAAAACCAGGAGTACTTCACCACCACTAAACTCCTGACCTGCCAGCAAGCCTGCTGGTTAGAGTTCCTCTTCCAATTTAACATGATCATCCATTTCTGCTCTGGCTGACTTGGCACTAAACTCGATGCCCTCACTAGATAATGTCTACTCCAAAGAGGGGAATAAGGACTACACTCAAGTCAATCTGCACAATCACAATTTCTGCCCCATTTTTACCCAAGAGCAACTTGCTGCATCTCTATGAGCTATGCACCTTGCATTTCCTGTCCTTTGCACAAGTACCCTCTTCAACCTCAAGAAGCCCCAGTGATATTCTCTCTGCCCTCCCATCTGACCCTCTTGCCATGATCCACATGACTGGATCTCCTGACCCTTCCTCCGACCCTGTTTCTGACACTCTTTCTGCTTTCCGCTGAACTGTAGATGCAGATGGTTACCTCTGTCTCAATGGCCACATGTATGTGCCTGACATCGATAACCTCCATCTTCATGTTCTCTGTTTCAAGCATGATCATCCCCTCTCCAGTCATTTCAGTCAAAACTGCAGTCTGGAACTAATCTGCCATGAGTACACCTGACCAGGAATCCATACCTTTGTCAAAGAGTACATATCCTCTTGTACTATCTGCACTCATGCAAAAGTTCTGAGGCACAAGCCCTATGGGCCTCTAAAACAGCTCCCTATTCTCAAGAAGCCATGGAATTCCATATATATGGATTTCATTGAGCAACTCCCAGGCTCCTCCAGTCATACTGCCATCCTCATTATCATGGACTGCCTTTCCAAGCAATGTATATTCATTCTGATGGATAACAAGGTGACTTCCCCAGAGTTGGTCAAGCTATTCCTACTCCATGTGTTCTCAAAGCATGGAGTACCATCCCACATCACCTCTGACTGAGGTTCTGAGTTTGTGTCCCATTTCTTTCATTCTCTTGGCAAGGTGCTTGACATCTGCCTTTACTTTACCTCTGGGTATCACCCCAAGGGTGATGGACAGACTGAGCAGATGAACCAGATGCTTGAACAGTACCTCTGCATTTATTGCAATTATCAGCAGGACAATTGGGCTAAACTCCTGCCCCTCATGGAGTTTGCCTACAACAATGCTCTGAATGTGACTATTGGTGTCTCTCCATTCTTCACTAACAAGGGTTACCACCCCAACATTTTCTTCCACCACAAATGTGACCTCATCTCCACTCACATCAGAGAATACTTGATCAACCTCAACTCCCTCCATGAATTCCTCTGTGAAGAAATAGCCACTGCACAGAAGTGATATCAAGGATTCACTGATGCAAAACAATCTTCAGCCCCTGACTTTAAAGTCAGAGATCAGGTCTTCATCAAAGCAAAGTATTTCAATTCAACTTGTCCATCTAAAAAGCTCTCCAAGAAGAATTTAGGTCCATATCTGATCATTGCACAAGTTGGCTCCCTCTCCTTCATGCTTCACCTCCCCAACTTTATGAAGTCCATTCACCCAGTCTTCCACATCTTGCAACTTGAACCTGCAGTCTCCAATAGCATTCCCAATTGCATCCAACCTTCACCTCCTCCAGTTGAGGTTGACAGCAAACCCAAGTATGAGATCTCCGAGATCCTTGACTTCAAGATAGACCATTGGCAAAAGACTTGCAAGATCCTCTACCTAGTCTGTTGGTCCAGCTATGAAAGTACCGATGAAGAAACCTCCTGGCTACTTGCAATGGAATTAGATCACACCTCTGAACTTGTTGCAGAGTTCCATCTCCAGTATTCAGATAAACCTGGTCCCCATATACCTTGATTCCATTTTTCTCCACTTACTTAAATTTCTCTCCATCTCAGTTTCCTCTATTTAGTTAGTCTGCAAAATATCTCCATATATGACCTCTGCTATGTTTCTTTGATTTCTGTTTCACTCCATCGCTTTCAACACCTTGCACATCTGCACCACCCTATGGGCTGACGTGTACCCCTTCTTCCTGAGGTTGCAGAGGGCAATCACCACATCATAGAGTTGTAGTTATTGGGCCTCCATGCAGTTCACATGCTGGCCCGCTTCCTCCTCCCTCTTCTGTGTATCTTAATGCTGGACTTGTTATGCTCAACATGGTCAAGTGTAGGCCTGCAGTGGTTCAAGGGCTTACTGTCGCTATACAGCTGACAGGACGAGGGGGTCTGATGAGGGGGTTCCTTGACAGGGAGGCTAAAGCCAGCATAAGACTAACATCAGGTCAAAGGGGGGGTTCACTCAAGAGTCTTCCTTGGCAGAGGTTCTGGGGACCATTGAGGACCGAGAGATCAATGGGTTTAAGGACATCACAGGGCTAGTGACAGATTGAGGGTACAAAGGGAGTGTTCACTCAATAGTAGGACAAGGACTGGGGGATCCGAGAGCAACTCCAAGATACTAGGTAAATTGCAGGAGGTCTAAGATAAGGAATACACCTGAGTATTGAGGTTTTATATATGCGAGCCAAATGATTAAGGGTAGGTAAAAGAAGAAGGTGAGTCAGTGATAAAAAGCGATGGAATCGCAAAGAAGCTGAGTCACTATGGAATGGATGCAATGGCATTGGATAAGTGTTGGTAATACAGCTGCAGATGAGTCACGCTAAATAGGTAAGCAGTAACGGAAAAGCAATGGTAAAAAGAAAGGGACCCAGGCAGGGCTTGAACAGTGAGAGTCAAGGTCCTTTGGTACATGCAAGAATTTATAAGTAGGGAAAAGAAAAGAGGGGCCCAACAAATCGTAACAGGACTTGTACCAAGTCATGGACAGCCTTGGCAACTTCCATTATCATACTTGCCAACTCTGTCCATGGCCTATCCATCAATTGCTTGTCCTCCATCTCTGTCCTCACTTTCTTCTTTGACCCCAATGCCTCTGGACCCACCTTTTGCTTCCTTGGCACCAGCTTCTCCACAACCTCATCTTTGTCATCTTCATTCATTGGCTGCTTGCATCACTGCTTGATGCCGACGCATGTCACTAAAAAGACCAAAAGGTGGGTAAGTGAACTATGAGGTAGTTACCTGCAAGTCCAGGCCACCAGAAGTTGTCTGTGTGATGTGGGGAGTGAATCTAGAAGCAAGGGAATAAGACCTGGGTAAAGTTGAGGGCATAACCAATTGGTCTAATAGAAAACCACTTAAGTGATCTTTGGAAGTCCGAAAGTCCAGAGTGCAAGTGTCAGTTGTAAAAGTGTGTAGATGGTGCAGGACTGGCAGTTCAGTCTTAGGAACAGTAGGAATAGTAGAGGGAGATGGTTCCAGTGGTGTATGATATAAGCCAAATGGTAGCTGTCATTACAAAATGATGAGTACAATTTTTTATAGTCCAGGTATGCCCAAACTCTACATATGAAACCAAAAATATAAATAAGGTTGCGATGGAAGTCCATCAAAGGATAACAAGATAAGAAGCAAGGAGGTACCAACCCATTGGGATGGAGATGAAACTTCTCACCTCAGGCCAATACATAAGACCAAAACATTGGTGATATTTGGTACTTCCAACCATATAGCTATGTAGTATCTAAATAAAGAAACAGAAGCACAGAAGATGCAGTAGGGACAATATGAAGAGGGATCACCTATGAAATACCAAAGAGACTAATGGTCTTTTGGAAAACCACTAGTCCGGAAGTCTGGTGATCTTGTAAGTAACATCATACATGAACAAGTAAAAAGGTAGGGAAAAAAAACAATGATAAGGGAGTAATGAATAATGTCAATAAAGAGGGATATATATGTAACAGCATACCGGTCTCCACACTGCACACAATGTCATCTTCCTTCCCAGTGCCAGCACACACTCAATGTTGAGACGGTGGCACTGGTAACATGCATCCAGCATGTGGTCAATCCACAGCTCAGTTGCCTTCTCCTTCCCCATGCCCTTTTGATGGGGCTTGGGTGGCCTGACCAGCAGCATCTGTTCATCCTATTGGGTTGATAGCTAAGTTCCATCTCTGTGGAGATGCACTTACCTCTGCATCTGCATCTGTCATCTCTGACACCTTCTCCTTTGCACACTACTCTGCCGTGACCTCCTCTGTGTGACACCTTGCAGCCTCCTCCTCTTTGCACTTGCAACACTCGGCCTCTTCTGCCTTACACTGCACCTGCTCTTCCTCTTTCCAATGCTTTTGCATCTCTTCTTCCATCTGTCAGCATTCTTCTTCCTTTTGTGCCTTCACACATCATCACCACTCCACCACCTTTGCTTCAAAGACTTTGTTGTTGTCATTGTCATCCTCCATGAGACATGTGTCATCCCACATGCAGATGTTGGTGATATTGATGAGTATAGAAGACATGGGAAGAAAGTTAGCAAGTCGAAGCATGCAATCCCTGCCTTATATGGCCTCCATCAGCAAATTCCAACTCCACTCCACAATTGCTTAGACAATGCTTTGCCATCCACTCCACATGCACCCTCACATCACATCTCCACCCCATTACAATTTCACTTACCACATGGATGGACCTAGCCACCACTTTGGCCTTCAGGAGTTCAGGCCTAAGAGGGAGATACTGTTATATCCCAGATTCTCACTAAGTCCTCTCCACTCCTCCATGTGCATTACCTCCACTCTTCCACTCCATATGTCCTCCACTACTCCATATCTGCTTTCCTCTTTGATTCATGTACATTATGTTACATTTCTCTTTGTTCTCTTCATAGTATAGTCTCCATTCCATCACTGCAGTGCTCAGGGTAAGGAGCACAGCTCCAGCTGTGCAACTGACCAGCACAGCAGCAGTACTTAGTTTCCTCCATCCCTCTAACCCTGGCTTTACTACATTCAGACTTTGACCTCCATATATAAACCTACTGTATTATGTCTTAGCTCTTCAGTTTGAATATCAACTTATGTAGTTCCATCCTCTGTTCTCTCCTCTGTCATTGAGCTTGTCAACAAGTTCTCTTGCTTGAGTCTTGATGACTCTTCTTTGACCTCATGTCACTCCATATCTCTGCTCCACTCCCCTCATAAATTAGAAACAATGGAACTGGACAAGGGCACACCATATAAGGTGAAGCCAAAGTCTTTACCCCCTCCAACCAACTCTGGTGCTCCAGAGTTCACTACCCAGACCCTGACAGACCCATACTTAACAACTTCCCTGTATCTGTATGAAATGATGGGCAACTGGTGGGAGTGCCTTGCTGCATAGTAGCAGAGGTATGGAAAGAGCTAGATCTTTTGTTATGCATATGCAACATTCAATCTCAGTGTTCTCAAAGGCAACACAATATCCTATAGAAATATGAAGGGGTCTTTGCTAAGGCTCAAGACTTAGGCAGGAAGGAGACTAAACACTATATAATTGCACAGATATAGCTGCAGAAACTACATGATAACTATAGAGTACTTATATCTCAGAATCATCTCAGAATGGAGAATTGTGAAATGGAGCACATGCTACAATACAGTAGCCTTAGTAATCAGGAAGTGGAATGAGGTAACACTGTCATTGAAAGGAGGATTCCCCTTATTCTTCACTTCTTCTCCTTTTGTAACTAAGACCATGTGTCTTCAGAGTTGTTTTCATCATAGATCTCTGCTCCTCCTGCCATCATCCTTCTTGTCAAAAGACATCAAGGAGTACATCTGAGGATGTGACCACTGCCAGAAGAACAAAGCCCAAATGCAGGTGCAACACACATCCTTACACCTGCACACAATCCCTTCAGCACCCTGGCAGCATATCTTCTTGGACCTCATCACTTCCTTACCTGAATCTAAGGGACATGATTCAATACTTGTCATTGTTGATCACTTCTTGAAGATGGTATGGATCTTCCTGATCCAATTTACCATCACATCTTGGGAGATTGCAACATTACTCTGCAATGAAATCTTCAAACTCCACAGCATTCTGCAAAAAGTCATCTTGGACTAAAGATCACAGTTCATCTCAAACTTCATGATCAAGTTATACAAGCTCCTTGGTATATAGGCAAATCCACCTACCACCTTCCATTCTCAGACTGACAGACAAACTGAACAGTATAATGCATGGGTCAAACAATACCTCCACATTTGCATCAATCATTGTCAATCAGGTTTGGTTGACTGGCTCCCCATGGTGGAATTTGCACACAACAATATACCATGTTCAACTACTCAGCAAACCCTATTCATGCTCAATTATGGTCATGAGCCATGGATTGGACAAGAATGGCAAAGGACATTGTGAAATGAGTCAGCTGATGAATTCATGCAACAAATGGTCAAACTATGGAAAACAGCAGAGGAAGCATTACATCTAGCAGCTAATGACATGAAAAAATGCTATGACCAAACCACTAACATTACCCTGAACTACAAACCCAGTGATCTGATCCTACTTGAAGCTTTGCACATTCACACTAATCACCCCACAAAGAAGCTCAACCAGAAACAGTTCAGATCCTTCAAAGTCATCACAAAGATTGACATCACCTCATATAAACTCAACTTACCCCATGGCTTGTGAACTATCCATCTGATCTTCCATGAATTCCTGCTCTATCCATACCATGTACCTACAAACCCCATATAGCAAATCTCACCACCACCAGTGCCTGATCTCATCAATGACCTTTCTGAACAGAAAGTTGAGGAAGTTATTGATTCCTGGTTGTGGCAAGAGAAGTTGTCATACTTGATACACTGGAAGGGATTTCTGGTCAAAGAAGATGAGTGAATCACAGCAGAAGACTTACCTCATACACAGGAAGCAGTTGAACACTTCCATCACAAATATCCCACCATACTGTGCCCCACTCAAAAGCTTTGCCTTTCACTCCATGGATTTCACACCCAGTCTGGTTACACTCCCTCATGAACCTGTTTGTACCTGTCCATCCTATTTCAGAGCTGATATGTTCATCAATTCAGAATTCTTAGAGTTTTATCAATACTTTAAATGGCTTGATGATTCACTCTTTGAAATCTCACCAATCAATGTGGATATTGATCCTTAGAAAGGGAATTATGTATGTATGTTAGGATTCTTTTCATTTTTATCATGTGACACTTATGTATGCTCACATGTGACTTCTGACTCATTCATATCACATGTTGACAGTTATTTCTATGATGTTCCATTTCTTTCTATGAACACTTACTGATGAAATGGCAAGTGATCCATGCCCAGGCCAACATCCAGGCAGATTACATGGAGAGGAAGAAAGAAACTGAGTGAGTGAGATATGTACTCACTCTAGGTCCTGAGGTCTTGACTAGAGGTCTTGCTCAATGATAGAACTGTGTTCTATGAATGTAGACTATATTAATAACTCTGGGGATATTTCCTTTCAGAGTCCAGGGTTTATATACATATAGGGGATGTGCACAGACCATATACATATTACTATATCTAGAGAGATGACATGTACACTAGATAAGAGAGAAAATTGCTATTGGTTCTATCAATAACATCTGCCATTTGTGTCATATGAAATAACTCATGCTCAGTCAGCATGATAAGGCTAAGAATAACCATTGGCTGATAAGAATCATACCATTCCAATGGTTTATGTGACTGGTTGATAAGCTTATCTTGATATCAAATAAGAAGATAACCAAGATAGCCAGTTTCTAGAATGTTTTATGTCTAGAACATTCTTATCATATCCATTATCTTTGATAAGATAAGATCTCTAGAGCAGTGTCTAGAGTGCTTTTGTCTCTGTGTTCCAGAGCTTGTCACATGATAGACCATGTGATAAGTCACATGTTGTCATGTGTTTTCAGATCGTGTGATCATGAATCTTTCAACACTTATTATAGATGGTCTTCTGACCTACCCTAAATACAGTGCACAGGCCATGCCCTCATGTATGTATATAAGGGTGTACTTCATTATAGCAAGCCCCCATCTTTAGTTTATTCATTGTTTTGGCAAGTAACCCAAAGGGTAACCTAGGGCCTTTCCTTGAGTCCTGATAAGTGCTGCCATGGTCAAATCATTTTGTCACTCATTCTCACTCTCACCTGTAGTTCCTGTAGAATCTCTAGTAGTAGCACTAAAGAAAACTAACTACAAGTACTGCAAAGTATGTGTGCTCTACGCTTATGTAATCCAGTGGCTGTACAACCACACATCATATGTCTGAATATTCCAACAGTTCCTTCACTGATGTGCTGCACATACATAGGCTTGGAACCTAATCATCTGCTGACAGAGAATGATGTATTACTACAAGCTGAAGCCCGGCACATCATTCGAATTCCTGCATCACAGCATGGTGGCCCCGATGGGGACTCGGACTCTCAAGGCAAGTCACTATGCACAAATGTGTGTCATGCTCTACCCCATTTCACGCTGACCCAAAATATGACGTTACTGCAACAATTCATTCATTTGATCTCCCCCCTCTTGCTCGACTCGGCCATCGAGGTTGCGCGGTGTGGCAGTGTACACCAGGATTCCCCAAGAGGTAACCTGGTATACACATTTACAGCACTGCCACAGTAAATTTCTTGGACTATAGATACATAATGTATACATTTCCTGATGCATGGGGGGAGGGGGGGTTCGATGAATCGGTGCAATGAGGACATCACCTTGTTTTTTAGGGGCACATGGAGTAGGGGTGGCAGGCAGGCAGTGGCAGTGGCGAGGCTTAGTCAGCAGGGCCAGAGGAGTGCAGAGACTGACGTAGTCACATCAGCCAATCATCCCAAACCTAGTAGCATCTAGTAAGCTGTGGAAAAACCTAGGTAGCCTTTTAAACCTAGCAGGACATGGGCGAGAGTGGAGTGGCGGTCTGAGGCACAGTGAGGCATGAGCATAGCCACAGAGCTTTATCTTCGGCCAGGTGTGGAGAAGTGTCACATGGTTCTCCTCCTCTTGCATCCCCACCTCCTTGACTGGTCCATACCCCCAGCTTGTCACCACACTTCAGCGCACTTATCCCCTCGTTTTCCCTCATATTCATTTCCAATCCACCACCACAAACCCCATGGCAGATCCCAACTTCGAGATCTCCCTGAACTTCACTGCCGACAATTTCCAGGTTGTCCATGAGGCCCTCATCCAATGCTTAGCAGGCGACGAGGAGCAGGTCATCGAATACCTAGAGGAAGCCTGGAATGTGGGCCACCATTGTCGCTTACAGGAATGGAACACTCATCATCAAGAGGAGGCTAAAGAAGAGCAGCGGCAGAGGCAAGAGGATGTCCCCCGGAGAGGAGACCGCAGGTCCCCTGAGGTCCAAGACAATGACGGGAACCATCCCCAGGGAGACAAAGACAAGAAGAAAGAGAAGCTCCCCGCATTTGACAATGACTCCACCCCCCTGGATGTAATCACTCAACGGCCGTCACAGTATGCTGAAAAGACCAAGGACTGGCTGTGTGGTTTCAACCAGGGTGTTGAGTAGGTAAGTGCGAGATTTGGGTTTCATCCCAAGGAGTCCCTAGTGGGTCTGGGAAGAAGTCCTGAGTGGAACTAATGAAGTCCAGGCCATCCAGATGGATTCTGGAAGTCCGGAGTATTGAAATGGTGGTAGGAGCAGTCTTCTGAAGTCGGTCAATATAAACAGATCGTAAGAAGTGTGGAAAGTAGATGTATTCTGTGAAAGTATGGAGACAGGTCTTCAGATGGTAGATAGGTAGTAGATGGGGGATTTGTTCTCCCTCTAGACATAGCTAGGTACAAGCATTTATAGTCTGGGCATTCCCAGGACTGTATACATATGTCAAACATATGCCAAAACATAGATAAAACATCAGTAGTGAAAGAATAAAGTTGCTAAGATAAGTCCGGAGCGTGGGAAACAGAAGTCCGGAAGACTGGTGTGTGGGAAAGAAGTCCACAGGTAAGTCTGGAGTATGGGAACAGAAGTCCAGAAGACCAGTGCATGACAAAGAAGTCCGAAATAATGAAATATAAACCTAGAGCTGCTCAAAGCTTTACATCGCAGAAGCACAGATCTGCATGCACTGTCTGTCTTGGCAGGCACCCCCACTGAGTGCACGAGTGCAACCAGACAGCCCTATGGGACAACTCAGCACCACACGTCAGGCGCCACAATGATGGACGCGTCATCAACAAGTCCAGTCAAACACTGTGTTCCAACTGGCAGTGCCCCAGCAGATGCCAAAGAACCCACAAATCCGTGGTGCAAGAATGCTCAGGATGCGGCAACAGCAACCATGGAGCTCAAACTTGCCATTGAGTGCAGAAGTTGTTACCTGCTAACTCCATACAACCCTGAAGTGTGGCTCGAAGCGCTCATAAAATATGGCCTGTTACATAGATACCCAAACATAGTCTCCAGATTGAAAGCAGGATTCTCAGTTGACCTACCACAACCCCCATACATGTACACTCCCCCCAATAATCCATCAGTCATTGAGCACACAAATGTATTTCATGAAATAATCGAGAGGGAGTTTGCAAAAGGAAGGTACCTGAGCCCCTTCTCATGCTCAGTAATTGAGAACAACCTAGGCCACTTCCGAACTGCTCCATTGTCCATAATCCCAAAGCCTGGCAAGCCGGGCTGATATCGCCTGGTACAGAACCTATGGTTTCCACACCCACCCCACACAAGCATTCCATCCGTTAACTCTTTAACCAATCCAGATCATTACCCATCATCTTACAGCACATTCCCAATCATTTCTCTCCTTCTCTCTTCTCTCCCACCGGGGTCCCAGGGTGCTGTCCAGAATGTCACAGAGGCTTATTGTAAGTCCCCCTAAACACTATCCAATGGCACTCACTTGTAGTTCATCTCTCTGACAATTTGTTTGCAGTTGATACAACTTTGTGCTTCAGATTTGCACCCTTAGGTGGTATTTATGGCAACATAGGCAGTGCAGGTGTAGATGTAATGTGAGCACAGGAAGTTGGCCCAATCTTATGTTGGGTAGATGATCATCTATTTCTGCATATCCCCTCCAAAGCAGTGAATGCCTATAACTTAGCCAGAAAATCCAAGGCAGAAGAAGTTAGAACTCATGGGGGACCAAGAACTGCTGGCAGAAGATCATGGTTCCAAGGAAAGGCCACATCAGATGGGACCCATGAAGAACATGATGAAGACTATACCTTTCCCCTATGCATCTTTCCCCCCAACCCCAAATCAACCACACGAGATGACAGCTTTGCCTACAGTATTCCAGACATTGATAACATCTCCTCTGATCTAGGAATCCCCTGGAAAGCATCCAAAGATACACCCTTCTCCTCAACCCCCACCTTTATTGGATTCACCTGGGACTTGGACAACCACACAGTCCAACTCACTGAGCCCAAGCGAGCCAAATACCTCAATGCAATCAACAAATGGATGGAAAAAAGAACACAGAACCTTGCTGAAGTCCAGCAGCTTCATGGCAAACTTGTACACACCTCCCTAATCTTCCCTGATGGCAGGCCTTACCTCACTAACTAACTTTGAGGTGATGCTTGGCATCTTTGGACTGGAGCCATTCAAACCCAGAACACCCCCATGAGGCACCCTCGAAGACCTCATCTGGTGGTAGCACAAACTATTCACACAACTCAAACCATTGCCCATCCCTCAACCCCACCCTGTCACCATACTCCAGGCATTCTCAGATGCCAGTTCATTAGTCGGAATTGGCATCTTGCTCAACAACAAATGGAGAGCATGGTGCTGGTGACCCCATTGGCAAACTAATGGTCGAGACATTGGTTGGGCCAAAGCAGTCAGCCTTGAGTTACTCATCCAAGCAATTCTCACCACTGAACATCCCTTCAGCATGCACATACAGTGAGCAACAAAACCGTTGCAATGTTAGCAACATTTTGATTGTTGGACTAATATCTCATCAATCACTAAACGCAATAACCCTAAACCTAGCCCAGTCAAAAGCCCTTATCAAGGGCT